>PVKV010014343.1:0-57628 GCA_004027835.1 Alouatta palliata | reverse complement strand
GGGAGAGGACAATGTTGGGAACAGACGCATGGGTGATGTTTGGGAAGCAGTGGGAGGGGGAGTAGGAAAGAGCAGAGCTGAGTAAGGTTATTTTGTAGATCTCACTCAGGGAGTTTTAATAATTAAAACCTGGGAATTTCTTTTCTTTGCAATCACTGCCTAAACTGGTATGTCAAATATCTCCTCTGCTGAGATTAAGGTTCTTCAATCTAGGAGAGATTCCATATCTATCTGAACATTTTTAATTAATAAATGCCTATTTTTACAGTATAAAATGCTAATCTCATGTACTAATTAAGTCTTCCCTCCAGCAAAGCTTCTATGCCTATGGCTCAGAGGGGAAGAACGGGGCAGGGAAGTCTGCTCTTTTTTTCTTTGAGACGGCGTCTCACACTGTCCCCCAGGCTGTAGTGCAGTGGCACGATCTCAGCTCACTGCAAACTCTGCCTCCTGGGTTCGGGCAATTCGCCTGCCTCAGCCTCCCAATTAGCTGGGACCACAGGCCTGCGCTGCCATGCCCAGCTAATTTTTTTGTATTTTTAATAGAGATGGGGGTTTCACCATGTTGGCCCAGATGGTCTTGATCTCCTGACCTCTATTATGTGAAAAGTATCATTGGAATTTTGATAGGAATTGTATTGAATCTATAATTCATCTTGGGTAGTATGAAGATCTTAACAATATTGATTCTTTCAATCCACAATCATAGGATATCTTTCTGTATGTTTTCTTTTCTCTTCTTCAGTTTCTTTTTTCAATGTCTTATAGTTTTTATTGTACAGATTTTTCACCTCCTTGACTTACTTTACTTCTAATTATTTTATCCTTTTTGATGCTCTTATAAATAGAGTCAGTCTTTTAATTTTTTTCTTAATTTGTTGTTAATGTATAGAAATTCAACTAATTTGTTTTTTGTTTCTGTTTGTTTGTTTTTGAGATAGAGTCTCCCTCTGTCACTCAGGCTGGAGCACAGTGGCGCAAGCTCGGCTCACTGCAACCTCCACCTCCCAGGTTCAAGCAGTTTTCCTGCCCTAGCTCCCGAATAGCTGGGACTACAGGTGTGTGCCACCACGCCTGGCTAATTTTTGTATTTTTAGTAGAAATGAAGTTTTGCCATGTTGGCCAGGCTGGTCTCACACTTCTGACCTCAGGTGATCTGCTCACGTCAGCCTCCCAAAGTACTGGGATTACAGGTGTGAGCCACCATGGTTGGCCTTAACTGATTTTTGTGTGTTGATTTTGTGTACTGAAACTGAATTTGCTTATTAGTCCTAATAGTTTTTTTGGTGGAGTCTTTATAGTTTTCTCTATATAAGAACATGTCATCTGCAAACAGAGAATTTTGTAGTTCCTGCCAAATTTGGATATCTTTTATTACTTTGTCTTGTCTAATTGCTCTGACTAGAATTTGCAGCATTTATGTAGAAAAAAATCAATAAGGAAGTGTAGCTTAAGTCCAAAGTTTCCATATAGATTTTGGTCTGGATGATCAAACCTTGCTGAAAGTGAGGTATTAAAATCCTCTATTATCATTGTATTGCTGTCAAGTTCTCCCTTTATATCTATTAATATTTTCATTATATATCGGCTACTCTATTGTTGGGTGCATATATATTTATAATTGTATATATTTTGATGAATTGACTCTTTTATCATTACATATTGACTTCCTTTGTCTCTCTTTGCAGTTTTTGATTAAAGTCTGTTTTGTCTGCTATAAGTCTAGCTACTCCTACTCTTCTTAGGTTTTCCATTTGCATGGAATATTTTTTACACCCTTTTACTTTTAATCTATGTGTGTCCTTAAAGCTAAATGAGCCTATTTTAGGCAGCATATAGGTGGCTCTTGTTCTTCTTCTTTAAAAAAAATCCATTATTCATTCAACCATTCTATGTCTTTTGACTGGAGAATTTAACCTATTTACATTCCAGATCGTCATTACTATGGAAGGACTTACGATTACAATTTTGTTAATTATTTTCTGATTTTTTTGTAGATATTTTGTTTCTTTGTTCTTTTCTTGGCAGTCTTTTTGATTTGATGTTTTTTGTAGTGATGTGTTTTGATTTCTTTATCTTTTGCATATCTATTATTGGTTTTTGCTTTGTGATTACTATGAGACTTACATGTAATATCTGATAGTTATAACAGTCTGTTCTAAGCTAATAACAACTTAGCTTTGATAGCATATAAAATCATGCTTTTAGTCCCCTCCATTTTGTTTTTGATGTCACAATTCATATCTTTTCATACTGTGTATCTATTAAAAATTATTGAAGCTATAGTTATTTTAATAGTTTTGCCTTTTAACCTTTAGGCTAAAAATGTAAGTTATTTATACATCACCATTACAGTATTAAAATATTCTGAATTTGTCTATATGCTTACCTTTAGCTTTCATTTTTTTTTTGCATTAATGATTTGCATCATTTCATTTCAGCTTGAAGGATTTCCTTTAGCATTTCTTGTAAGGAAGGTCTAGGGATAATGAGCTCCTTCAGCTTTTGTTTGTCTGGGAAAGTCTTTATCCTTCATTTCTGCAGAAAATTTTGCCACATAAAGTGTTCTTGGGTGGCAGTTTTTTTTTCTTTCAGTGCATTGAAAATATTATCTCACTCTCTCCTGGCCTGTGAGGTTTTTGCTGAGAAGTACACTGATAGCCTCATAGTGGTACACTTGTATCTGAGAAACTTCTCTTGCTGCCTTTATGATTCTCTCTGTGTCTCTAGTTTTTGACAGTTTGGTTATAATATGTCTTTCTGAAATCTTCTTTGGGTTAAATGTGATTAGAGCCTTTTGAGCTTCATGTATATATCTTTCCGCAGATTTGAAAAGTTTTCAGCCATTGTTTCTTCAAATAAGCTTTCTGTACATTTCTCTTCTGTTCTAGTTCTAAAATTTCTATAATGTGAATGTCAGCACTTTTTATGCTGTTCCATAAAGAATTTCTTTATTCCTTTTGATTCTGTTTTTTCCTTTTCTGACTGGATATTTTTAAATGCCCTGTCTTTGGGTTCACAGATTCTTTCCTCTGTTTGATTAAGTCTGCTATTTATACTCTCTGTTCCATTTTTCATTTCATTCATTGTATTTTTGAGCTCCAAAATTAATGTTGGGTTCTTTTTTATTACAGTTATGAGTCATGTAACAACATATCAGTCAGTGAGGAATTTATATAAAATGGTGGTGTCATAAGATTATAATAGAGCTGCCCTACACTAATGTACCATTTTAAATATTTTAAACCATATTTTTACTCTATCTTTTCTCTGTTTAGGCACTTACCATTGTGTTACAGATGTCTACAGTATTTAGCACAGTAATATGCTATACAGGTTTGTGGCTTAGTAGCAATAGGCTATACCATATAGCCTAGGTGTGTAGTAGGCTATACTATCTAGGTTTCTGTAAGTATATTCTATGATGTTTTCACAATGACCAAAAAAATCTAATGACACCTTTCTCAGAATGTGGTCCTTATCATCAAGACTATACATTCACTCATTCATTCATTCATACATACATACGTTACAGTCATGACTGTATTTCTCTCTGTTGAACTTCTCCTTCTCTTCATGTATTGTTTTTCTAATGTCATTAAGTTGTCTGTTAGTGTTTTCTTGTTGTTCACTAAGCAGTTTTGAAACAAATGTTTTTAAATTGCTTGTCAAGCAATTTGCAGGCATGCATTTCTTTGGGATTGGTTACTAGAAAATGATTGTTCCTTTGGTAGTAACATATTTCCTTGGTTTTTCATGTATTCTTGCCTTACATGGGTATCTATGAATTTTATGGAGTTTTCACCTTTTCTAGACTTTATGGACTCATTTCAGTGGGAAAAGGACCTTCACCTGTAAGTTGGTGCGAAGGTGCTGGCTGGATAGGGTGCAACAGTTCTGGCTCCACTGAGGGTGCAGAGGCATATGATTCTGTCAGTTGAGGTGGCATCAGCAAAGATTGCAGGGGTCCTTGGTGACCAAGGCTGAGGATATCCACAGTGGTGGTGAGGGCAGTTGGAATATTTAGTGACAAAGGCTACTGAGATTCTTTTGATCTGTACTTTTCCCACAGGGGAATTCATGGCCAAGGGGATCCCTCATGGTGACAAGTCTGGCTTTCACATATGCTCAGGGTGAGGGTGGCACTGGTATCTGATGTGCACCTTTACGGAGTAGCCACGGCTGGAGCTTGTGTACATGTGGAGTGACAGTGGCTCTGGGGTTTGCAGCATGGTCATGTGCAGGTATACTGCTGCTCCAGGGATCAGGGTACAGACACATCTGCTGTAGTGATCTACTATCTAGAGTCCAGGTACTCTTGGAGCAGCCACAGAGGCAGGCTCTGGGATAGGTGTGTGCAGAGTGACATTTACTATGGGCTCTAGGGTGTGGGCAGTGGCTTCTGTGTCTGAGGCATAGACCCTCTCAGGTGGCAGAGCCAGTCTCCAGAGCGCAGATGCACACAGAGTGGCCTCAGCTATAAGGCCAAGGAAGTGGCTAGCTTGCAGTAGTAGTGGCTCCAGTGTCTGGGGCAAAGGGATATGTAGTGTGACCACAGAGCAAGGATCTGGAGCGCAGGTGTGCCTGGGGTGGCCACAGCTTAAGGATCTTCAGTATGCACAGCATTGAGAAAGGCAGCATATAGGCACAATAGTGACTCCTTCTTGGGAAGTGTAGAGAGCTCAGCAGTATCTCCCTATCTGGAGGCATTGGCTACTTTAGTTTCACTTTAGTGAAAGCTACTGGTGTCCTCTGTCAAGCAGGTTACAGGGGACCATGGTGGCATCCATTATATGACTGATACTGATAGCTCCCATTCTTCTTCTTTGAACCTAGCCATCTCCAGATGTCCCAAGTATGCCGATCTCTCCAGCTATCCCTTTTGTGCAGCTATTCTCCAGTTTCTGCTAGTTTGTAATTGAAACCTGGATCCCTTCCAAAGCTGTTTTTATTTGTGAATAGTTGTCTACTTGTTTTTTAGTGGAGGGATAAACCTGGCAACTTCTTCTCTTCCATCTTGCTGATATAACTCTCCTAGGCTTCAACTTCTCTGTTATCAAGTAGCAAAGTGGGGACAAATGAAAAGGACAGGATTCCTTTATTTACCTGGCAGTTGCTGTAATCCACTTTGGAATTACAGATGCTTCCCTGGATAACAGTACCCACAGCCAATGCTGCTAGTGTGGCAGATGTCCCAATGCTGGTCACCTAGAGGATACACATGTGTACTTTCCTGAAGCCCATAAGATACATCCATGCTGTACGATTTCCTGCCCCAGGAAATGCAACTATGCTTCTTCTTCCTTTATCTTCATCAACTCTACCCCAGCTGATATGCTCCATATCCCCTGCTGCTGTGGTCCCCTACTCCAGTAGTCCACCCTTGGGACAAGAGCAAGGCCACTTTAGTCTAGTTGCTGTCAGTCCAAGTACTACACAAATGTAGCTGGTGAAGGAATGAGCAGGGCTCTGTCACTTAGCCCATAACACAAAAAATTCCAATCCTGATACTTGTCAGACCAACCTGGGGGATCACAGGTTTCCCATGCTCTCCATCCAGCCACTTCTCTTCAAATACTTTTGCTTCATTTCAGGGAGGTGCAAGGACTATCGACAGATTCATTTTCTGAGGAGATATGCTGAGCTCCACTTCTTACATACATCTTCATTATCTATGAAGCATTCTCTTGGAAACTCTCCTTCACTTCTCCCATGAGGAAAAGAGAGAAAAGAGGCAGCCTCCTCCACAAAAAAGAAATATGGCAGAAGGCAGTGCAAAATATACTGGCGAGGAAAAAAAACAGCTTATCCAAAAATACACCAATATGTGTCTCTTTGGCAATAAAGATTTGCCTACAATGAAAGAAATTATAAAATCCTCCCCTCCAGTCTCTTCTGCCATAGCTCCTTGGCTTTCTATCTATGGCCTTGTGCATTTGTGTGCCTATGCTTCAAATCCGTATTAATCAGGGCTCTCCAGAGGGACAGAACCAATAAAATACACACACACTTATGTAGTATACACACACATTTGTGTAGTACTCAGACTACACACATACGTGTGTGTGTGTGCGTGTGTGTGTGTAAGGAAGCTAAGCAAGCTGAATATCCCCCTTCTTCCACCTGCTTTGTTCTAGTTCACAGGCAGTTCCTAATATGGTTTCAAGTGATGGAATTTAATAAGCTTCAAGGTGTCAAAACTTGAGTGACCATAGAATATGAGAGAGTGGCATGATGGGAAGAATATTAGAACCGAAGCCACGACAGAGGGTATGAATCTCTGCTCTATGATTTACTCATTTTCAACTAAAGCAAACCAATTGAACTGAGTTTCTTCACTGACAAAATGGTATCTACACCACAGAGTTAACACTAGCATTTGATGAGATGACAAAATAAATCACCCAAAAAGTGGCCAGGGCCACCATGTGTGCACATATATGTGTGCATAGTCTGAGTACTACACAAATATGTGAGGCCAAGGGAATGAGCAGAGCCTGAAAACCCACTCAAGTTCTGCTAGTTAAGGTCACTGGCCCAGCACAGGGATATAGTGGACCAGAGGAGGGACCCACTTGTTATACAAACCCACAAAGACTTGCAGCCAAGGGCCTCTATCTGCCACAGTTGGCATCTCTTTCTAATTTCCATAATACCTGCAGTGCTCCAGCAGCCACTCAGTGAATGAACAGATGGGATATAATGTCTCATTGCTGGGATCTGGGTTAGGATAATCTTTCTGTAGATGGTAGCTTCTAATAAATCCAGTTCAAATTCCGTAAGAATGAACTGCATAACTCAAGGACCATCTGGCAATCAGACCAGTGCTTCTCAGAGTGTATCACTGTGCACTGTAACACATGTCATGGATTTTGTAATTATGATACTAAAATCGTAAGGAACAAAAAATAATAATAATTTGAATCTCAACAAAATAAAAAAACTTTTGTGCTTCAAAGGACATCATCAAGAAAGTGGAAAGACAATCCCCAAAATAGGAGAACAATTCTGAAAATTACATATCTGATAAAGACTTGTATCCAGAATATATAAGGCGCTCTACTATCGGATAATGAAAAGACAAACAATCACATTTTTAAATAGGCAACAAATTTGAAAAGACATTTTCCAAAAAGATATACAAATGACTACTAAGCACATGAAACGGTGCTCAGTATCACCAGCCACTGGTGAAATGCAATTCGAAACCATAATGAAGCACAACTTCACACCCACAAAGATGGCTAGAATCAAAAGTCAGG
Source organism: Alouatta palliata (assembly GCA_004027835.1). Lineage (NCBI taxonomy): Eukaryota > Metazoa > Chordata > Mammalia > Primates > Atelidae > Alouatta > Alouatta palliata. The sequence goes on along the minus strand of PVKV010014343.1, from coordinate 50,366 downwards.
TGGTAACAAGTGTTGGTGAGAATGTGGGGAAATCAGAATCTTCGCACACTTTTGGTAGCAATGTAAAATGATGGAGCCACTTTGGAAAACAATCTGGGAATTCCTTGAAGAGTTAACATAGAGTTACCACTGTACAGTTGTGACAGAGTGCACAACCTCTGTGCTTTGCACATTGCAACCCCAACTACAGTCCCATTTCTCAGATGAGGACTGGAAGTCCCAAGAAGATGACACCAAACATTTAGTAAACAATGGATCCAAGGTCCTGCAAGGATTATAGAACCCAAAAAGAAAAATATACTGGTTTCATTATAAAATGAAATACAGTAACATCTCAGCCTTCTTAGGCAAAAGAATTCCTTAAGTATGAGAATCAATCTTTATTAGAAATGAAGTTAGAAATTTAAACAAAAATAGAATTGGAGTTAATTCTCATGTGAAACATTGTTCAACATGCTCAGAGTAACAGGATATCAATTTAAACCTAACAGCCAAAACAAAACACTGTGCACAGGGTTGTTATAAGGCCCTTATGTGTGGGTCTCTCATTTGCATGCATTAAGATGGAAATTGAGCGTCCACATTTTACCTGCATGTGCCAGCAACGTGACTGCACTTTCCAAGATCCCTTTGTACTCATGATTACTTCATTCGTGAACCAAATGTGTGGTTTGAGGATGGAAATAGATACGTAGTAACTCCATTCGGGAGGTCCAATTTTGACAGAAATGACTGAGGACTTTTTTTAATCAAGAAAGATTAACTTTAGGATTTAAATTTAGTTTATTCAAATCACTTGATATTTGGAAATCCATTTATTTGAAAGGTCAATTTTTATTTTCTGCCCTTAAAATTAGACTTTAATTGGGAGATGCAGTTAAGTGGGTTCTGATATATAATTTGTAGCTTAAATATACAAGTACAAAGTATAGTTATTTTTTAAAAATACTGAAAAGAGTTAACAGTTTATTATAACTTATTTTATTTAACAATCTAGGAATTCGCAGCCATCAGCAGTTCTAGAGCAATTTCAGGTGCAATTGGGAATTCGGGAATCTCGGTGGCGCTGTTAGTGTAGCGAACCTTATACGTAAAATACATGCATACTTTTGATAGCACATGTGAAGGTGTCTCTCTGAAATTGACCTTATTGGTTTCATTCTCAGCAAATTGACCCGGGCCACTCAGAATGGCTTTTATCGTGCCTGATGTTAATGCATGTTCTCTTTTTGCAGTAAATTCATGGCCATTAGATGATATCAATTTGACATACATGGCATCAGGGCCTTCACAGCCACCATAGGTTTTCTCCTCTCTATCCATTTTGTTCGTATGAAATTCTACTTTGCTTCCCCAGGAACTTTAGTAGTTTCTCATCAGCCCTGCAGCCACCGCAGCCGGGTCCCCGTTTACCGCCACAGCCCCTATTCCAAGGCTGCCCCCAGCCAGCCCCCTACGCCCAGCTGCCTGCTCCCTTGGCTTCTGGGGAAGTCGGAAGAATTACTTCTGCTGGGTCAGACCACTTTCTGCCACAAAGTATAGTTTTTATCAGTAGAGTATATTATATGAACCTGCAACCTTAAGAAAAATAACATCAAAATTTTATACTTAAAGAATCATAACAAAGTCCTGAATTTATCTGCCAGCTGCTCTAAAACACAGGTACATAATACTAGCAATTGTGAAATTAGATTTTTGCCTCCACAGACCTAAGCAATACTTTTCTAAAAACACGCTGGGATTCATGGTTTAATTCATAAAAGTTGTTCCACACCTTGAAAAGTCAAACTATTTTCCCTTTGTGCAAGGATGTTCTATATGTAATAGAACAGTTTTAAAACATGCATTCTTCATTTGTTCAATGTTTCTACCCATAGCTAATGCTATATCACTGTAAACAGAACGCTACTGTAGTACTATATCATATGTTGTGATTAGTAGAGGTGCTTTCAACTACTGTTGCTTGAAAATTAGCTTTGCATTTGAAGGCCCAGATGGTCTCCAGTTCCTCCTAGGGCTAGAAGGGAAGCAGGAAGACTCCTACCCCAGGGCGATGTGGGGCTAGGCTCACGTGACTGCCAGTGGCTAGCATGCGGCAGTACCATTAGCCATCTTAAAAGAATGATTCTAGAAGGATTTTAACATAAAATGCTGGCTATAGTTACATTTAAAAGTTTGTAGTTGTAGTTTTCAAATTTCAAATGGCGTAACTGTCATTAGGTTCTTAAAAAGATGTCCTAGTGGTATAAAAACACAAGGTTGGCATAATATCTGCCTTCTAGTGACAAATCTAATTGTCACATTATCTTACTGTTATCAAAACCAAAATATTTTATTTTCAGGGAAGGGTTTGACCAAAAGATACAAAAAATGCTAAAATCTCACATGAGCTGTTTAAATGTCTCCCACTCACTCTCCAATATGATTGTGACAGTAATTAAACAATAATGACAATAATAAAAATAACTATACTAACGGCCACCAATCATGGTGCCTCCGTTACAGGCCAAGCACAATCTTCATGATAATATTGAAAGAAAAATAGATATAATTATTTTAGCTTTACAGAAGAGAAGCTTAAGCTCAAAAAGATGGAAACTGTCTCAAGCAGCTAAAACAGGATTGATTCCTGCTATTTCCACGTAGCATATACCATATACATCTATACGTAGTCTTACATTTCCATGGATTTTGGAGGCAATAAAAGAAAGAGGTGGGGGAGCAGGAAGAGCAGGAGTGGGATTACAACAAGCAAGCTTATATGTATCTTGTGAAACATGATAGTGTGGGTTTACTGTGATATATTTTGTCCTTCTCAGACCTGAGATGCCCTCTGGTTCAAGTAAAACTTACTCTATGAAAAAGTTGTAACTGAATTTCCCAACAGTAAGTATATTGTAACTTTCCCAGGGACTCGTTACTGTTTCTATAGGGTGCCACTTATTTATTTTTTCTTCTTTGCTAAACTGAAGCTGAACAGAACACAGATGGCTCCACTCCCACTCCTCTTTGAAAAGGGGAGGGAGAGTGTATGACAAAATTACTTATCACATTTAAGAGGCCTCCGCCTTAGTTAAGTGCTCTGTAACTCCTTCCCATCCCGGACACTCTGATAAACTGTTCTGGGGACACAGTATTTTGATTTTGATAATTTGGCTGCTACATCATTCAGTTTTACACAAGAACATGGAAAAATCAATTGATGTTTTTGTTCCGTTGGCCTTCCTCAATTAAATGCTTCTTTTTACTATTTTATTTTTCTTTTTTTCTCCACCACGCTTTAAAGTAACACAACATGATAGCTTCAGCCTTGGTATTAGTCCTCACAGATAGAAATGTTATTGAAATAAGCTCAGTAGAACTTTTTGTAATAACTTTACCCATGTTTCCAGACTCCTATCAGTCCCTGAGGGAGTCATAATAAACACGAACTGAAACTCCAAAATCTTCAGGAAATTCTAGCCTTTACAGAAATGAAAACTATCTTTGGAGGTTTCTAAAAAGTTAATGCGATGTTTACAAATTGAGTCAATAATCTATAAACCTAGGGAATGTTTAAGAAGATAACCAAGAGGCCTCTGTTTATTTGTTACTAAGAAGTATAGACCTAACATTTCCCAACAAAAGTAACACAAGAATAGGATTCCTTAAGGGAAAAAATGAGCATTAAAAGTTTTCATATTTTAAGTGCTCCGTTTTCTTAAAGAGAAAGGGGATATAGAAAAGTAGTTTTATGACATTTTCATACAAGTATAAAGTTTGTAAAGCATGTTTCATAAGCATTTATTCATTTATTAAAATAGCTTTGAAGTGGTCTTGTTACCATGTAAAATTTAGCTTGCCACAAAAGTTTACTACAGACCTAAATTATTTTCATTGTACCAATACACCACTTAGAGATACCAAGCACATAGGATCCTAGGTCACACATGGTGACCTGGAGTGTGCATTGCAGCTCGAATTCTCAAGTTCTCTACATTTGTTATCTCATGGCCACAAAGCACAAAGAATTTTATGTTCAAATACTTCTGGAAGTTATAATAGCCTAATGAACTACCAAGGAACCCTTTTCACTTTCCAGAAATTTCCAACTCAATCATTGATAATTCTTCCTGTAACACTTTGGCCTAAAAAGTACATTTCCAGTATTTTCTGAAAACATTTTGCTTCTTGAGGCTATCCTGCATGCCTCTGTGTATGTTATGTTGCTTCTATGACCTGCTTCCTTCTTCCTCTGCTTCCTGTCTTTGTCTATCTGGAAAAAAAGCTGGCCAAACTTTGAAGACTTGTTTTAAGTTTGTGCTACTTAACGACATTGTCCTCAAGGCTCCCAGAAGAATTGGTTACTGTAATCTGTATGCACTTTCTTCATTACATTTATCCAAGTATACCAACATTTATAGATTACATAAGAGTTTAAAAGCAAGGGCCAGGATTTGTTTTGTTTTGTTATGGTATTTGTATCCCAAGTTTCCAGAGCAGTGCTTGATACACAAATATCCTGAAAATTTGGTGAAATAATGAATAGTGAAAAAGATCACATCTGGTTTCTATATCAGAGATACTTTAATTTCCCTCTCAGGCAGAAAATAAGGTTAAAATTACCAGTGCACTTATTTTCTCCTCATTGAAAAACTATGCCTGGATATTTAAGGGTTGAACTAGCGGCAGGCTGCCTGGGTTCAAAACATGGCTTTACCATTTTAGTAGCTGAATATACTTGGTAAAGTTACTTACTTTCACCCTTTCTCATAAAAGAAGTCCTCAGTCTACTCATTTGTTGAATAGGGATTGTAACACTACTTACCTCATAGGGTTGTTGTGAAGGTTGATGGATACAGCATATAGAGAAGGCTTTGCCCAAGGCCGAGCACAGCGTAACTGCTGTCATACATAACCAGTTATCAGGCTAGTGTCTACTGGTCTGTTTTCATTTTTAAAAGCTGAGAAAAAATATCTGTGGCTTGAAAAAACAGCTTCATTGAGATATAACTGTTAATATATGAATAATTGTAACAGTGCTATATAATTATTAATCATAATAAATAATACCATATTAATGGGTGATGGTTGCACAACAATGTGAATGTACTTCATATATATATATATTTTTTTTTCTTTTTTTTTGTTGTTGTTATTTTTTTTGTTTTTTGGAAAGGGAGTCTTGCTCTGTCACCCAGGCTAGGGTGCAGTGGCATGATCTTGGCTCACTGCAAATTCTGTCTCCCAAGTTCAAGCAATTCTCCTGCCTCAGCCTCCCCAGTAGCTGGGATTACAGGCATCTGCCACTGTGCCCGGCTAATTTTTGTATTTTTAGTAGAGATGGGGTTTCACCATCTTGGTCAGGCTGGTCTTGAACTCCTGACCTCAGGCAATCCACCTGACTCAGCTGCCCAAATAGCTGGGATTATAGGTATGAGCCCCTGTGCTCAGCTACAAAACACTTTTTAAGTGATACAGAAGGAACTTCACATATTAAAAGTATACATTTTTGACAACTATTGACATATGTATATACACATGATACCGTGACCACAGTGAAAATAATAAACATATTTATCCATTCATTGTGTCCTTTTGTAATCACTCCCTCCCAGCACCTCTGTCTCCACCTTCAGGCAGCTGCTGATCTTCTTTCTGTCACTTTAGATTAGTTTGCATTTTCTAGAATTTTATGTACATGGAATCAGTATGTACTCTTTGTTTTGCTCCCTTCTCTGAGATTTATCCATGCCGTTGTGTCAACAGAGTATTCCTTTGTATTGGTGTAGTTTTCCATTGTATAGATGATATCTCAGTGTGTTTATTCACTGACTTATTCATGGACATTTGGATTATCTCCAGTTTTTTGACCATTGCAAATACAGATGCTATGAACATTTGTATGTGTCTTTCTACGGACATATGCGTTCATCTCCTTGAGTAAACATCTAGGAGTGCAATAACTGGGTCTTATAGTAGGTGGATGCTTAACTGTTTAAGAAACTGGTCAACTTAGTTTCTTAAACAGTTAAACATCCACCTAAACATCCATCCAAAGTCACTGTGCTCTTTACAGAGCTACCAGCAGAGCATGCAAGTCGGTTCCTCCACAACCTGGACAGTTGGCACCATGGCCTGAAAACTATCTCTAGGCAGAAAACTGGGACAATGGTAAAGCTCACCTCCTTTATTTCCTACCTTCGCTGTCATCCAGTGACATTTCTTACCTCACATCCAGTTACTTAAAAGCCATTTTTAATAAATATTTCATCCAGTTTTTTGGTTGTTTCCGGCAGGAAGACAGAACCAAAATCTTTTATTTCATCTTAATCAGAATTATGTCTCCTATGTCCCCATTCTTATGATGTGAATGGTTTAATTTTTTACATACACCAGGAAACGCGTGATCACCAGCTGAAATTGCAGTCATGCATCATGCTTTCTAATATTTCAGTTTACAGTTGGTACCAAATAGTCTACAATTTATTTTGTGTTACATTTGGGTGTTGAATCTTTATTATGAAATAGGTTGAACTTAAGCAAATGCAATTTCTCCTCTGTTAATTTGGGGGAAGTAGAAGAAAGGGGGATATATTACTATTCCCTGGCCAGTTAGTTGATTTTACATTATTTGCATTAGCAACAGGAATGACAATGGAACAACTGTATAGCATTGTTCAGTGCTAAATTCAGTAAATTGTAAGAACCTAATCAACGAAAGTGGTTGTTGATTCAGTTTGAGTAGCTTATTAGAAACCCAGTTACATGTTAGCTGAGCTGCAAGGGATTCTTGTAAGGAATTTTCATCTTCTTTTACAAGGTAAAATGAAAATCTCATATGGTTCATCAACTAACTCTCTCATAAAATAGAGTCTGTTAAAGACCCGCTCCTCCTAAGCACCCTGGTGGATGGTTAACAGATACTCTGTGATGCTTTGCATTTTTTCTGGCATTAACTGGGCACTTTATCTGTTAAGAGTATATTTCCTGGCTTTGGGGAATCACTGCATCCTCATGTAGCCCTCCAACAACCCCCTCAAAAAAGTAATCCCCTGAGATGCCTGATCTGAGCCATTGGCTATCATTTTCTAGGAAGTTAGAGGAGAGCTCATGGGCTTGTGGCTCTGAGTGCTATAATCAGTGTACGTTTGGCCAGATGCAGTGACTCATGCCTGCAGTCCTAGTTCTTTGTGAGGCAGAGGAGGGAGGATTACTTGAGCCCAGGAGTTTGAGACCAGCCTGAGCAGAAAAGAGAGACCTTGTCTAGACAAAATGTTTTAAAAATGTAAAATTAGCCATGGACAGTTGCATGCACCTGTGGTCCTAGCTATTTGGGAGGTTGAGATGGGAAGATCTCTTAAGCTCTTCTGAGGTTCAAGGTTGTCTTCTTAGTGGTTCAAGGTGACACTGAACCATGATTACACCACTGCACTCCAGCCCTGGTGACAGAGAGAAATCATGTCTCAAAAATAAAATAGTAACAATAATAATAAATGACTGTACATTTTAGCATCAATTTTCCTAGGGTTATTCTGCCACCTTTACTTGCTTCAAATGAAAGCCAATTCCGATGAGAAAATTATTCTAGCCTTTGGGTGAAACGATTGACATGAACACATCCAATTAGTGGGGGTGGAAAGTGGGAAATCTGGGGATGTGAAATGGTTCCCAGGAGGTTGTGCAATCTATTCTGGAGCCTCTCCCAGGTGGTGAGTGGCTGGAGGCAAAGAGGAGGCCTTCAGTCCAAGGTGTTTATTTAAAATAAATCCCTCTGATGCAGGTTCAGACTGGGAATGGAACTGGGGAAGTGAAATAACCTTACTGTGCATAAAAGTCCTATTAATGAATGCACCCACTTTTTAAAAGCTTCAAATAGAACTTTCTCAATGCCGAAGGACCTAAAGTGAGGTAAAACAAAAGCAATAGTAACAAGTGAAGAGAGAGAAAGAAGAGAAAGCCCAAGTGGTAAAGGCTGAAGTCTTTTGCAAATACGAGATCAATGCTTTATCACACATGATTGAAAAATCAAGTTTAATACAAAAGTATCTCAGATGCCACAGAAATAACTTGCATCCTAAAATAAAGGTCATTTCATAGAATGGGAACTAAAGCCAAGTGAATGAAAACACCCTACCAGCTCACTTAGGCCCTTCAGGTTGAAATAATGGAAGGTGATTAACAACTCTCCTTCTCCTCAGGCTATAACGCTGGCTGGCTGGGTGGTCAAAGTCAAGATGGAGAAAATGTGTCTCCTCTACATATAGTAGGTGGGCTTCCCCAAACTTTGGTCCTGAAGATTGTTTTATCAATTGAAATTAATCAAACTGATCTAATCCTTTCCCCCCTAAAGTCTCTAACAAGTGTAAGCAGATGTGAATTTCCATTAGGGATAAGCAATCGGAACATACTTTGGGGTGAATGAACAAGACTGACATAACCAGTGCTGTGGTGCTCTTTATCAGTTTGCTCTCTGGGTTGGAGGTGAAGGATCCCTGATTTATAGTAGTCCCCCCATCCACACTTTCAATTTCTGTGGTTTCAGTTTCTTGGGATCAGCTGCAGTCTGAAAATATTAAGTGGAAAATGCCAGAAATAAACAATTCACAAGTTTTAAGTTGCAGTTATTCTGTGTCACATGATGAAATCTCTTGCTGGCTCACCTGGGACATGGGTCATCCCTTTGCCCAGAACAAGCACACTGCGTATACTACCTGCCTGTTAGTCACTTTGTAGCCATCTTAGTTATCAGAGCCAAAAAACAAAGTACATATAGGGTTAGGAACTATCCACGGTTTCAGGCATCTACCCCAGGAGTCTTGGAACTTAGCCCTTAAGAATAAGGGGGGACTATTCTGAGTGTTTTCCAATTATTGTGGTTTACACACTGCCAACAGGCCAATTTCAGGTTACCAACGTGATGTCACTGAATGCATATTTCGGATGTACACAATTGGCTCTCTACTGATGGTACGAGCTGAGTCCAGCTCACCAATGAATACCACTTAACCACTTTGAATCACTTACAAATTTTCTGCTGGTGATATGGCTTCCCCATCCCAAATCTTCATCTAAAAATGCTTGATTTCCTATTGCCCCCCAATTCCCTAAATCCTGCCTTGTTTCCCATGGGTCTTATCTAATGCCCTGCTCTATATCCTAGGTGAAATCCCATACCTTCCAACTTTCTAGTCTTTATATGTCATCCTTTTGAAAGCAATCATTTAAAAAACAGTATAAATGAGAAACTCATTTCAGCACATAAACTTTCAAGAAGAAAATAATATAATGAAAAGATACATTGTCAATGATGTCACTCTTCAGAGATCGCTGCTGCAAATTATTCAATGCCTGGCTTCCTAACATTTTTATTTACACATTTTCATATACATGTGTATTGCATAAAACAACAAAAAACTACTTCATACCTAATATTTTGTGACCAATTTTTAGCTTAAAGATATTATAATTTTGTAAAAGTTATGGGCCGGGCATGGTGGCTTATGCCTGTAATCCCAGCATTTTGGGAGGCCAAAGTGGGTGGATCACGATGTCTAGAGATCCAGACTATCTTGGCCAACATGGTAAAACCCTGTCTCTACTGGAAATACAAACATTAGCTGGACGTGGTGGCATGTGCATGTAGTCCCAGCTACTCAGGACACTGAGACAGGAGAATCACTTGAACCTGGGAGGTCGAGGTTGCAGTGATCCGAGATCAGGCCACTGCACTCCAGTCTGGCAACAGAGGGAGACTTGGTCTCCAAAAAATAAAAAACGTTATAACAGAGGTACATAGAATCGAAAGGAAAAGTAATACAGTAGAAAGCAGAAAGTCCAAACTAATTTCTTACAGCAGTAATTCTATCAACAATGTCCTGGACAAAGAATTTTCTGATCCAATAAACATTAAATATGAATTATGTTTTGAAAACTCATAATGTACATTAGCATCTTTAAGACTCAATTAGAAAAACTGAGAAAAATTGGAAAAGATTGTGTGTGTGTGTGTGTAAAACGTGTTTCACAGAAAACGTTTAAACATTTTTATTAAGCTTCAGTTTGGATGCACAATGACTTACTTATCCAGTCCTGTGCTATTGATTGCTTAGGTAGTTCCAGTGAGATCCACCAAAATCAAAGCTGTGAGGAACATCTCTGTAGCAAGCTGGCAAAGGTATACATATTTTACATTTCCCTGCAGAAATTTACTGATTAGTGCAAACACTTACCTGTGCTCTCTGAAGTATTACATAGAATATGGTTTTTAGTCTACAGCAGTCAAGTGATAAATGTTTATTCTCCTTTAAATGAGCATTTCTTTCATTACTAGTCTCCTACTCTCTTCAGGTTCAACTGGAAAGAACTTGATTTGTTACTGTTATTGTTTGGATTTGGTTTTTATGTGTTTATGCATGATTTGTTTTTATGTGTTTATGCATGCATTGACTCTTACGATGGTTACTGCCAGCACCTGTTAAGTGGCAACAGAATCCTGCTAGTTACATTACTAGAAATGTGAATCACTGATACAGAGATAGTTGGAGCAAAGAGCTTACAATTATAGGAAAGAACCATAGATGAAAATGACCGTATTCCTGCACTCTGCTTTCAAACATAATAGTATCTTAAAGAAATTTAAAGAGTATATTCTGTTTACACTTTCTGTTGTCCTTCAATTTAAAATATTTTCTTCAAGTCTGGGCATGGTGGCTCACGCCTCTAATCCCAGCACTTTGGGAGGCCAGGGTGTAAAGATCACTTGAGGTCAAGAGTGGCCCAGCTGGGCCAACATGGTGAAACCTCGTCTCTGTTAAAAATACAAAAATTAGGTGGGCGTGGTGGCAAATGCCCATAGTACCAGTTACTAGGGAGGCTGAGACAGGAGAATCGCTGGAACATGGGATGCGGAGGTTGCAGTGAGCTGAGATTGCACCACTGCACTCTAGCCTGGGTGACACAGCAAGATTCCATCTCAAAATATAAAAATAAAAAAACGATGAGTTTGCATCCTTTGTAGGGACATGGATGAACCTGGAAGCCATCATTCTCAGCAAACTGACACAGGAACAGAAAACCAAACACCGCATATTCTCACTCATAGGCGGGTGTTGAACAATGAGAACACATGGACACAGCGAGGGGAGCATCTCACACTGGGGTCTGTCGGGGGGAAAAAGGGGAGGGACAGCAGGGGGTGGGGAGTTGGGGAGGGATAGCATGGGGAGAAATACCAGATATAGGTGATGGGGAGGAAGGCAGCAAATCACACTGCCATGTGTGTACCTATGTAACAATCTTGCATGTTCTTCACATGTACCCCCAATCCTAAAATGCAATAAAAAGTATATATAAAAATAAAAAATTAAAAAAATAAAAATAAAAATAAAAATAAATAAAATAAAATAAAATTTTCTCTTCAAAAAGTGCTAGGGTTTAGTTACTTTAAGTTCAATTAGTATCTGTGCTTGGATAAAGATTAATGTACAAGAAGCATCTGGATTTTACCTTAAATGTTATAATTATCTAATTTGTCTTTCAGAAAACTAGATTATCTTATGGAAGACATGAAAAGTTACTTTGTTGGGAAACAGTTCTGCTTAAGTATCATTGGATGAGATCTGCTTGAGCTTACATTTTTGCACCTTTTGAAAAAGCTTTTCCTGATGGTCTCTTTTTAAAATATCTGACTTTTCAACTCTAAAAAAGTATCACTTAAATGTTTCTGCATTTAATCTCTCAAATTGAACAGACATGACTTTTTTAATTTAAGAAAACCCAAAAAACTATGAAGTTGAAATTAGAGAAAACAAGTATAGTTTACTTTAAAGTGTGTGGTCATTATTAAAATAAAACTATCTTGAACTTTAGCATAGTTTTCTTTGCTCCTATCGGGTGCTTGTTTGTTGATAATTACATAGAATAATGAATGAACTATAGATTTAGGAGAGCAAAACAATAATTTCATTGAAATTAATTATGAATGAGTTATTAAATAATTCTTTCATTCTACGCTAATCCTATATTCCAAATATTCAAGTTAGTGGTAAGATATAGACCTGCCTATGCCAGCTTTGTATGAGATCAACATTTCTTTCATGTAGCTTTCAAATCTCCTAAATAAAGGTTCTAATTTAGTGAGAAAATGATAGAGCAAAACAGTTAAATATAAACTTTAAAACCACAGTCTTATTGCAGTCCATCTAATTGCATTGTTTGGATTACAGTGCTTTTAAATTGTGAACCACGATTCAGCACCTATCACGTTATAACTAATAAGGCAACGGCAGTGTTTTATACTACAATAGTACTCCCTTTCCACAGTCTAGTGTGGGGGTCAATGAGAGCCCAGAAATATTAGAAATCATATCCCTACTTACATCATCTGTATGCGTTTTTTAGGGGTTTTGAATTGATGAAAGAGGTCCTACATGAATTTCACTATCGGGGCCCACACTAGTTACAGCAGCTGTTAACAAGCATCGGGGCACAAGTTATATTGTGCTTACAATCAGGTGACGTGGTTTGGAGGGTTTCAGTTCTTTGGTAATGTGTATCATATTACCAGCAATCTTACAGAAACTTCTGATAAAAATCAAAAAAATCAAGGACAACTTCACGACAGACATTCTATCAATTGATAAAGTATGTAATAACAACAGGACTCACAAATTTTAAAAGGATTTATATTTTGTCACAGTGGTTTTATGTATACACATTAATTTCTTAGCAGTCTCATATATCTGTTTTCAAATGATCTGCTCAATAGTTTTCCTTCAACCTTCAGACAACTTTTTGGGGGCAGCATCTCTAAGTTTAAACAAGGGGTACACTCACTATCTAAAAGAACTATACCATACTATTTTCTATATGTTTCCAGACTCAAGGATACTAAAAGATCTGAAGAGTCTTTCAGTTAAACACACATCCATATATACAATAATTATACCCAAGAATGTTTTATTTTGTTTAACTTAACATTGCCCAAACTTAACTTCTTGATAGTAAGCTTTTTGAGGGCATGGACAGTATATACTTAACAGCTATCAAAATACCTGGCACATATAAGTGCTCAGTAAATATCAGTTGAATGAATGAATGAGTAAAGGAAGGAAGGTTGAGAAACCAACAACTAAATATATTTGGTGCTCCACATAGAATATGTTCATAAAAATGTAATTCCAAAGTGAAATTTGTTTTGACATCTGCAACAACCCAATAATTTATGAATATCCTTTGTAGCCTTCCAAGTCTGTCTCACTCTAAGACTCTTTCCCTTATTCTAGTTGTCATTAATCTTCTTTTCCTATGAAATTTTATAGCACTTTTAGTCTCCATCACATAAGTTATACTAAATGTACTGCCTCGTATAATCCACTATGACATGTTTGATTTATGACGATTTGGCTTCTGGTTATGCACATTTCTTGTGAATTATAAACAATAATAACAAGCATCAGCACGTAAATAATTCTTTCATTATTAATAATGTTGGTGTTGATTAATAATTATATGGCCCTTTATATTGGTAAGGTTCACTTAAAACTATTATCTCATTTGGTTTCGTACTAACTGTATGATGGATATTGATACAATTATCCCCATTTTATAGATGGAGATACTAAGAACTAAAGGGGTTAAGTAACATTCTAGTGATCAGATACAGGCATTAAATTATGGACAAAACTTCAACATCTATGATAGCCACAGCCCATTTTCTTGCTTCCCAGGGCTGCTTTCTGCCTTGCTCCAGGGAAGTTTTGCTGTGGCATTCAGAAGCCATCCAGCTCTCCAGTTTCTCCTGCGCTGTACAACTTCTTTTCCAGATGCTGGTTTCTAACCAACTAGTGGTTCAAGAAACTGAAAGTAAGGAGAGAAAGAAAGAGGAAAGAGAAAGAAATCCAAGGGAAGTAAAGAGAAGTAGAAGATACTAAGAAGCAGAGACCCAGACTGGCGGGCTCTAGGTCTATCTGGCCAGCAGATGTATTTCATTTGGCCGACACCAAGTGTTTTCTTTTTCAGTGAACTCATTGCCAACTTTTAAAATGGCAGGTGTTCTCATCTATATTTCTGGCTTTTCTTGAAAATATGAGAAAAGTGGCAATATTAGGCTCAAATTTCTGCATGGCAACCGTTGGCTATGGCTCAGTAGTGGCTATTCCCTTAAGATAGAGTGTGTGCCTTCTCATGTGCCCTGGTCCTAACCCTCTCTCTTATTTAATTTCAGATTAGCGTCACTCTTCCAGCCCCTTCAGTGATTTGCAGCTGTTTCTTCTGCATAAAGAAGTAAGATGGGCTTTATTTTATAGCTGTCTGACTTTCTACACATACATTCAGCTTTAGCAGGTAAATTTTAAGTATGCGCATCTTAATCAGAGGTCTGTCTAAAAGTCGAACTCAGCTGGGCATGGTGGCTTATGCCTGTAATCTCGGCACTTTGAGAGGCTGAGGTGGGCAGATCACCTGAAACCAGGAGTTCGAGACCAGCCTGGCGAACATGACAAAACCCCATCTCTACTAAAAATAAAAAATAAAAAAATTAGCCAGGCATGGTGGCGGGTGACTGTAATCCCAGCTACTCGGGAGGCTGAGGCAGGAGAATTGCTTGAACCCTGTGAGGCAGAGGATGTAGTGAGCCAAGATCACCCCATTGCACTTCAGCCTGGGCAATAAGAGCAAACTTCTATCTAAAAAAAAAAAAAGTCAAATTCTTAGATGAATAAATTCATTCACTGAACAAATATTTACATATTGAATGCCTACTCTGCACCTCACATTGTTTGGGAATTAATCTCATTATTTTAGTATTGCATCTCAAATTTTCCCCTAGCATGACTATTAATGGGAAACAATTAAACAACAAACTATTAAATTACAAACAATTGATATTCCATAAAATGTAAGTCTTATGACTAAAATACAAATGCTTTTAATTATGCACATTCAGGATCAAATGTCAACAATGTATGACTTTGGCTGTGGTCATCAAATCCAAGCAAAGCTTTAAAGATTCCAGAATGATGAAGTAACATTGTGGTAGATCAAAGTGCTCAAAACAATTGATTTAAATATCTTAAAGATTTCATGTCTTTTCTCAACTGTGTTACATATACGAAAAACAATACAATTTTTAAATTACATTTGCATCAGAAGCCAGACAGACCTTGGTTTGCAGGCAACAGATAACTCAAAGCTTATTCTTTAATGCCTTTACTTGTTTCCCAGAACTTAAAATAAGGATATACATGGAAATGTTTCCCTGAATTTCATTCATCATCTCTAGGCATCGCTTCAAAAATGCTATTATAATCCCCACAGGAACTCGACTGAATTTCACTAATCCCATGTGGCTGTGCTTCTAATTCTGATTTGTCATAGTAGAGGTAAGGCAAGACTCGTGGTGAATAAAATAAGACCATCAGCAAAGTGTTATACGTACTATGGTGTGAATGTATGTGTCCCTCTAAAATTTATCTGTTAGAACTTAAGCCTGAAGGTTAAGAGCTAGGGAGCTTGGGAGGAGATTAGGTCATGAGAGCTCTGTTCTCATCAACGGTGTTAACAACCTGATAAAAGAGCTAAAGGGAACGAGTTAGGCCCTTCTGCCTTTCCACCACGTGAAGACATGGTTCATCCCCGTCAGTGGATGTAGCAACAAGGTGCCGTCTTGGAAGCAGAGACAAACCCTGATCAAACACTGAACCTACAAGTGACTTGATCTTAAACTTTTGCCTCCAGATTTGTGAGAAATACATTTCTTGGTGTCAGAATTACTTAATTACCTAGTCTGTAGTATTTTGTTACAGCAGGAGGGACAGACTAAGATACCATGTTTATCAATACCCTGTGGCTGCCATAACAACTTTCTGGAAACTTGGATGAGATCATCCTAGCATCCTTGGTAGCTTAAACAACACAATTTATTCTCTCATGGATATGAACTAGAGGCCTGAAATCAAGGTGTTGGCAGGGCTGCTCCCGCTCCAAAAGCTCTAAGAGAAGCTCTTCCAGCTTCAGGTGGCTCCAGGGGCTTCTTGGTTTGTGGCTGCGTAATTCACAACTCTGCTTCTGTTCTCATATGGCCTTCTCCTCTGTGTTTTGTCTTCTTTTCTGTCTCTTATAAGGACACGTCATAGGATTCAGGGTCCACTTGGTAATCTAGGATGATTTCATCTTAAGATTCTTAATTAGATCTGCAAAGATATCTTTTTACATATTCCCAGGTTCTGGGCATTAACACATGGGCATATTTTTTTGAAGGGGTGGGCACTATTCAACCAACTACATCATGATTCTTTGACTTCCTGGTAGATCTGCTAGAAACATTTACACAATGCAGGTGTACTCTTTATCCCATACTTATGATTAATTCTGTACAAGGTATAGTATCAAGTCCCTGGTCAACAACAGAAACATCAATTCTGCCATTATATCTGTAGGAAAATTCGATTTGACTTATGATATGCCTGCTTATCTGTTTCCCAGGAATGTTTACATGTTCATCTTGCCATTCAAATTATAATCTTTCAGAATCCAAACCTGTGCCTTATCTTTATGTCCATTTTCTACCCAACACCTAAGACAACTAATACATATGAATAGACATTTATTGAATGCTTATTTATTGACACATTTACTTTGAAATTCATGCTTACCTATGATCCCTGTAGGAACTCTGAGTATACACCCTATTGGAGGAACAGGAGCAGCTTTTGAATGACAGTGTATTTTCCTTCAGTGGGAGTGTGTAGAAGCATAAATAAGGCTAACTATACATAGGGTTGTAATTTCTTCATGTTTCCTCTGAGTTTTTATTTTTTTATTTTTAGCTGTTTGAATTGAGCTGCATGCCCTCTTCTAGAAGGTACAAGCAAAAAGAGTAAGTCTATAAAACCTGTCCATGAGCAGAAAGACAAGACTATTACTTAGAAATCTTGGTAGAATCCTTTGAGAGGTTTCATTAGGACTGAGGCTTTACAGAATCACCACTGGGAAATGTGTCTTTGGAACTCAGGGAGATTGTAATAATACTTTAGAACTGTTTGTGAAAGATTTTTTTTTTTCTTGAAAAAAGGAAGAAAGGAAGGTGGAGCTGGGGAGATGACTTTAATTTGAATGTATATTAGGATTAATAAAAGAATTATTTTTAGGTTCAGAAAACTGTCACATTTTTTTGAGATAGTAAGAGATGTCAGAGAAAGAGAAACAAAATTCTGTAGAGAAGTGAAGAAATTTTACACTAGGTTGGTGGTTGTAAGAAATATAAATTAAAATGCCCTGAGCTGGCTGGAGGTACTTGGCACAAAAAAAGGAAAAAAAGAAGACTAATGAAAACAAACAAACAAAAAAAGGTTTTTTTGGAAAGGCTGGAGAAATATAGAGCCTCAGTGTTGCAATTACAATATGAATAGCTGGCTGTCGTGGGACTGCTGAAAGGAATCATTAGCTCTGGTTAAATGAGTAAGTTTCTGCTGCAAAAATGATAAAGTACCTTAGAGGCGTCAGAAGCTGGGCTGGAGGTTTATAGCAATCCTCTTGATGTTTCATTAATTAATCAAGACAACCTTTCTCTAAGCTTCTTTGAACCTCAATAGGCAGAACTTACGGATATTTTTCTCCTAGGTAGAGAAAAAAATAACTAGTAAAATCCTGTTCTCTTTCTGTTCATTTTAAGTAGCTGTCGCTTAGATTTCCTTAAGCTCAGTGAAAACATTACCCAGGCAAAGATTCCACTTCACACTGAAGTAACTCTCCTTGTCCAGAGCTCTAGATTAGTCATCTGTAATGGTTTCCCTTTAAAACAAGGAAAATTGTAAAATGCTGATCCTTTGGTGAGGAACTGGACAAAAGCTTGGGCTCTATAGTCTGTTCTGCTTAGGAGACATGTGAACTCTACTATCCTTTTTCTGTCTGTCTAGCCAAGGCGTCTCTGAATGCTCAAGGATTGTTTTCAAATCAAATTGATAAGAGACTAAAAAGACTCAGTCTGAATTTGCTGGACTTTCTCTTTTTCCCATAAAATGCCAACTACGCTGGCAATGTAAAGCAAATAGGTAAAAAGTAAATCAAACATGATCCAAACAGACACATTTTCTCTTACTAAGATAAGTATTCCTATGATTTTTGGAAACCAAAAGCAATGACAAAGTTGAGATAGGAATGTCAGGTGGAGGAAGGAGAAACTGTTCAGTAGAAGCCATCAGCCACAGAGAGCAAAGCACCCTCTTGTTCCGGTGGGGAAAGCACTGCCTAGGAATGTGTCCACTAGATGGCGTTTCATCTCTTAGATTTGTCCGGTCGTTCAAAGGCCAGTCTACTAAGTGTTTTGGTGGTCCTGAGAAAGGTCAAGAAAATCAGTTTTGAATAATGGTGAGGACAATCAAGATTTCCCATTTAGTGTGAAAATCGGATGCCATCATTTTGGAAGATTTCACATTCAAGTATTCTGAGGATCTAGCAGTTTTAAGGAATTTTGGAGCTGAATGGTCCTCTTAGAGATCACCTCACTGGTCATCCCTGTTTTGTAGATTAAAACACTGAGAACCAGACATATCTCATCACTTGCCTAAGATTATAGTATTGAATCGTGATAGAACCAGGATCAATTTGCTATAGCCAGACCAGAATCCACATGGCCTAAGTCATCCTGATCCACATTAAAAGCTTTCATCAATAAATGTGCATTACATGCACATTAAGTTCTAGGCACAAAGCTGGTTGCTGGGGATGCAGAAACAGACTCTGTCTAGAATCAACACTCTTAGTATAATTGAAGATAAAAATAAGCGAACAGGCAATAACAAAACAGATAGATAGTGCATTAAATAATGACCATGATGATGTCTGCCTGGTGCCCAGAGCAGAATGTATCCTGTGAGGAGGCAGAGGCAGGCCCTGAGAAAGGTAAGGCAAGGCTGAATGAGGGTTTAGGAGAGGAGATGAGTTCACAGATTTTGCTTCTAGACAGGAATATTTGCTTGTTTTCTCAGATAGGAAACTGGCTTTTCAGACCACAAAGCAAAGCCCCTGGGTAGGTCTCAGAGTGTAGCAATGTAATATCATCATGAACGCTGAGTCAGATGCTGATGATTTTCATGATCTCTAGCTCGTATCTTGAAATGTTGTACTCAAACCAAGTAGAAATCCTGGCTTATTGTGGGTTTTAATTTACCAAGACTGTTCCAGTAAGTCTGGTATATAATACTTACATGGGATACTAATTTTTAAAGATATGATTTACAATCTTCTTTGTAGTCTTCAAAACTATTACGAGCTATTTTCACGCACAACTCAGTATGTCATGAACCTTGGGGTGGGCTTGTGGATTGCTGACATTATTCTATTTTTTCATCCACGTTATGTAGTTCCATGGTATTTTGTTTCATGATAATTTATTGTTTATGTTTTATACTTCTTTCATGTGTATTACGTGTCAGAGTTTTTTAAAGAGTTTTAAAAAATGTTGATGGTCTGTGTTTTTGAATTTGCGAGGCTCTCCTAGAAACGCAGTGGGCTGGGCATGACGGCTCACACCTGTAATCATAGCACTTTGGGAGGCTGAAGTGGGAGGATTGCTTGAGCCCAGGATTTCCAGACTACCCTGGGCAACATAATAGGACACTGTCTACAAAAAACTACAAAAATTAGCTGGGCGGTGGCTCACACCTGTGATCCCAGCTACTGAGGAGGCTGAGGTGGGAGGATCTCTTGAGCCTGTGAGGTGGAGGCTGTAGAGAGCAGTGATTGCAGCACAACTGCACTTCCATGTGAATGACAGAAGGAGACCTTGTCTCCAGAAAAGAAAAAAGAAAAAGAAAGAAACACAGTGAAGTGCTAGCAAACTCAATAGCAGTATTCTATGAGATCCACTGTCAATGAGAAACCAGTTTCCTGCTATAGAATAGCAGCATTTTATCATAGCACTTTAAAAATAAAATGTTATAGTGTGTAAAATGTTTTAGTGTATATTTCCACTGCCTTTTTAGTGACATAAGCATTTTATACTTTTTTTCCCTTTTCTAGACTTCTGATGCCCAGGGAAGTGGATTTTGGTCTAGTTAACTACATTACGTAAAGCAAGAAAATGAGAATTTCAAAACTGACATATCTTCATGTTTAACCTCTATCTTTTGAGCTTTCATTTTTTCATCTTGGACTATCTGTCTGACAAAGAATGTGTACTTGTCATACATCAGTGTGTGCACCCTTCATTTACCTCAGAACTTTTAGTTGACTTTTCTGATAGCATTTGTCCTTCTGTTAACTTACTCCAGGTGTGTTAGTGTCAGGACATAGACTCAGAGGCTCCAGACCCATGTGCACTAAAACAGACCTGAGTTTTTTATGTTTTTCTGAATGTTCTGTTACTTTGAACTGGTCTCTGTGTCTCCTTTTATTAGACTGTGTATGCATATCTGCACTATACAATCCTAAAAACAATTCATGTGAGTCTTAGACTGCCAAGTTTAGATCCAATCAGAATTTGTGGTTTGTGTTTCAAACTGACCTTGAATCTCACTGTCTGGGCTTGTCTTAATCTTGGCAATGTTTTGCTTCCTGTTTCTGAGAATGAACTATTAGTTGGTTCAAAAGCTTTATGCTCATCTAACAATCCTTAGAAAGCAAGATTATCATTGTTCAAGGGAATTTGGAAGATTAAACATTCATGATGTCCAAATTAAGCCTGGAAAAATCAAATAAGAACAGCAAAGAAACTGTACTCGATAAAAATCATTTGTATTGGGCCGGGTGTGGTGGCTCATGCCTGTAATCCCAGCACTTTGGAAGGCTGAGACAGGCAGATCCTTAGGCCAAGAGTTCAAGACCAGCCTGGCCAACATGGTGAAACACTGCCTCCACTAAAAATGCAAAAATTAGCTGGGCATGGTGGTGGGTGCCTGTAATCCCACCTATTCAGGAGGCTGAGGCAGAATAATTGCTTGAACCCAGGAGGCAGAGGTTGTAGTGAGCCAAGATTGCACCATTGTACTCTAGCCTGTGTGACAGGGTAAGACTCCACCTCAAAAAAACTCATTTGTGTTTTAGAAAATCTAAAGCATTAAAAAATAACTAATAATTTTATATATTTAAAATACTAAAGAGAAAACCTAGTCCCTCAAACTGACATCTCAAGTCTTTTACGTCATGAAACTCTTTTATTCAGTTAAAAGAAAAAAGCTCAGGCTGAAAGTCAAAATACATAGATCAAACATTCCTCTATCAATAACCAACTGCCATGTAAAAGTTGCTAACCTCTGCTACTAATTTGTTTAATCTTTTTTTTTCTGAGATGGAGTCTCATTTCATTGCCCAGGCTGGAGTGCAATGCTGCAATCTCAGCTCACTGCAATCCCTGCCTTCCAGGTTCAAGGGATTCTCCTGCCTCAGCCTCCCAACTAGCTTGGATTACAGGCATGTGCCACCACACCCAGCTAATTTTGTATTTTTAGTAGAGATAGGTTTTCACCATGTTGGTCAGGCTGGTCTTGAACTCCTGTCCTCAGGTGATCTGCCCACCTTGGCCTCCCAAAGTACTGGGATTCGAGGTGTGAGCCACCACACCTAGCCTGTTTAACATTTTTAATAGATAAGTTAGTAACTTTTATTTTTGGTACCAAATTAATTCATTGAATGGAACAGTGCAAATGTAGGAAGAAAGCAGAGGTAGATGTTTTGGTAAAGCTCCCACAGAAAGTATAAACAGATAGGAAAGCACTTCATCATTCAGCATGGGAAGCTATCCTCATGGCTATGGGAAAACCAACTTGAGGCTTCACTCTCATTGTCACTGTCTCCCAAGTGTGCTTGTCAAAGAAACTCCAATGCCAGATTTCAGAAACCCTCTCTTGCACACATTTATTACATGAGCATTTATTTTAAAAATGTATTTCACCTGCTTATTTAGGTAATGTGTCTCGAGGGAGTCAAAAATATGGAGTCAGTTTTGTCAGTGGCTAGATTTTACAGTTCCAATAAGAACAAGATTTATATATTTTCCAGTCATTATACATATTCCATTACAATCGACTTACTCTCCCACTATCAAGATCAGTTTTAATAATATCCTGTGGAAAGTTTGGCCACTTTTTTCATTCTGTAGTTCTGGTGGTAGTTGTGAGGCAAATGCAAAAAGATCAAAGTATTAGGTAACTGAGAGAGGGTGGCCGCTGCATGGTATTGGAGTAATGGACGCTTTGGGGCAATTTGAGCACAGAATATGGTGGTACAGTGGAGGCATGGACTGAGCGGCTGGTTAGGAGCAAGCTCCAGGTTCCATCCAAGCACTGCTGAAGACAGAAACTGTAATCACTCCCTGCATTTAGCATCTGCTCCCTCCCCAAAAGTCTTATGCTTTAGTTTTTCTCGGAAGAAGATAATAGTAGACTTTTGCTTCTGGCTCTGGTGGAGTAACAAAAACCAGATGCATCTTTTTTATCCTACACAATTAGACAAAATATGTAAAACAGTGATGTCAAAACATTGGTCAAAAGAAATGACAGTTTGCAAAGAAGTGAACTTATTTCCTGGAGGCAGTTTACAGGCCATGGGGGAGACTTACAAAGCATATAAGTTTCACTGAGTTGAGGAGATAGAGATGAGAGTTTTAGGAAGCCTAGGAAGTTAGAACTCATGAGACAGAATACCAGATGGGGCAGACTGTCAGGGGTGGGGAGAGAATAAAAATAATAAGCTCTACTGAGCTCTAGGACAGGATCAATAGGTCTAACCTACATGGAATTATAATCCTAGAAGGAAGGGAGAAGAGGAAATAGAAAAATATTTTTAAATGATACTTTATATATGGAGGAAAAGCAATTCAAATGACCACAGATTTATCACCAAAAGCCACAGAATCAATGAGATCCTAGTACATTTCTAAAGTGCTAGCAAAAAGAAATCATTACCAATAGAGGTACAAAATAAGAATAACAGCAGATTTCATGTCAGGAATTATGCAAGCCGGTCAACAACGCAGGTATAACACTAAATTTCTAAAGGAAAAAACTATCAACATAGAATTTTTACCTAGTGAAAATACATTTCAAAAAGGAGGATTAAAGATTATTTTCAGACAAATTAGTGTTGGCAGGCAATTCATTATCAGTAGATACATCCCATCAAATATGTTAAAGGAAGTTTTTCAGACAGAAAGAAATGGTATTAAATTAAAATTTAGATCTACATAAAGGAATGAGGACTGTCAGAAACAGGGAATATGCAAGACATTTTCTCATTTTTAACATTTTAAAAAACAATTAAATGTTTAAAGTAAATAATAGCAATGTGTTGTGGATTCGGTAATATATGAAGAAATAGAACAGATTTGCAACATATATAATTGACAGATAATTTATTTGCAGAATATATGAATAATTACTATGAATTTATAAGAAAAAAGTTAAGTTTCTCACAGGAGAGAAAACACAAACAATGAATATACGAAAAGATTCTTAACTCATGAGAAATAGAGAACTGAAGCTTACAACCACTTGGAGATCCCAACTAAAATCCATCAGTTGACAAAAATAAAAAAGTTTGACATCTGGTGTTTGTGAGGCTATAGCGGCATAGGAACTCATGTCCTGCTTGTACAACTACTGTGGGGAAAAAATGCACCATCTGCTAAAATTCCACACATAGGTATAGTGTATAGAGAAACTATTGAGTGTGTGTATTGGAGACTTACACAAGAATGTGCATCATGACGGTCTCTGTAAGAGTTAAAATTTAGAAACCTAAATGTTTGCTGATGATTGAACTGTTAAACTAATTGTGGTGCAGTCATACAATGGTACACTATACAACACCGGAAAAACAAACTATAATTGCATGCAGCAACATGAATAAATCGCAGAATCATGACATTAAGCAAAAGTAGCAAGTCCTATATTGCTCATTGTTTATATGATACCATAGAAAAAACAGCCAAAGCTAAATGAAACATTGTTTCTGTCTTTTCCACTAGACCCTTTAGTGTGTTTATCACAGCACTATTAAAGTCCTGATCTGATATATTTTATACTCGACCCTCTCTGCATCTGATTCTGTTGACCAGTTTTCCTCTTGACTATGGGTCAAATTTTCTTACCACTTGGCATGACTCAAATTTTTGTATTGGGTGCCCAACATTGTGTGTAAGCCAACAGTGAAGCATAACTAATATTTACCCCAGAATAAGGCACATCCTACTGTTGCCATTTCACTAATATGAGGAGCTGAGTCAATCTTATCTACAGATTAGCTGTGTCTGGGCTTCATTAAGCTTTAGTTATTCATTTTACCACTGGATTCAAATAATTTGATGTTGGAATCAGGACCTTTCCTCCAGCAGCACTTGAGATCTGAGCATTCATAAAACTCCAAAGGTCTCTTTGTGCTCTATAGCTAGGCAATCAGCTTTCTGAATGTGGGAGATACCTTCACAGCTTGCGACTACCAGCTTTTTTAATTTCTGGGAAATCCTGTTTGCTTTCAAGTGCAATTATTGGCCTTTTGTATCCCGGGAAATTTCTGACCTGTCTTTGGAGGTCTGAGATGATGCATTCAATGAGGGCCTTGAGAGCCTGGAAGAGATTTTACCCTCCTGCCCTATTCCCAGTCTTCAGCAGATGCTACATTGCTTTCAAGGAAGGCCTGGAGATCCTCAGGATTTGTCTCCATTCTCCTGCCCTGACTGCAGGCTTCAGAATTCCTTTCCCCAACACTAGGCGAACCTCTTGGGACAGAGTTGGTGGATAGGTGGAGACTTTCTCTGAGTCTGTAACTCCTTGGAATTTTAATCCATCATGGAAGCTCACAGGCAACTGCTACAATTTTTTGAATTTGGCTGGTTTTATGTCACTCCCTTCCAGGGCAAATTTCTCCTTTCACTGTTGTATCAGAAAGGAAAGTAGCCAAGAATATCTTCTTTCTTGAGCATGGCTAATCACTTTCTGGATTTAAGTTTACTTACTTTTTGTATATCTTGTGGTGTTCTGATTAGTTTTAATACCAAAGTTGTGCTGCTTAACTAGACTGTTCTCATTTGTTCATCACGAGGGTCAAACTCTTGTGATTTACAAAATTCTAAATGAAGGCAGAAGCTAACTTTGAGTTTTGAGAAATAATTCACCAAATAGGTTCTTTTAAAAATTTGTATGACTTTTTGCTAAATTCAAAAGTATGTTTATTACTAAAATTCAAATTAAACAAAATTACAAAAATCTCAGATAAATACATATGGAGAGTCCCTCTTTTTTTTTCTTTTTTCATAGAGATGGGGTTTTGCCTAAGTTGGTCTTGAACCCCTGACCTCAAGTGATCAGCCCTCCAGAGTGCTGACATTACAGGCATGAGCTACTGCAACCAGCCGGGAAGCCCCCCCCCCCCAACTCACCCTTCAGGCATATCACTTGTAAAAGTTAACTGTAGTGTGATTCAAAATAGCAAACAGTTGGTAAACTCAAAAAATAATCTGAGCCACCAAGACTGATTTTAACACCACTGTGCACCTACTTGAGGTGCATTAAAGTTATTCATTTCTGCATATTATTAGGATAAATGGTGTCTCCAAATAAATTTTATGGCCTAAAAAATTTTTAAACAGCATGCAATAACTTTCCTCTCTTCTCAGCAAGGTTTGATCCTAGACTAATCTTATGAGAACTAAGTTTTATTTTAGCAAAATTACCTTAGCTACATTTTGACTGAAGATCTGCAAAAGTCAAAGAAAAAACATAAGCTGGCTGAAAGTAGATGGTAATTGAATTAAGACATATGCTTGACTAATGTGTTGAGAGAATCTGTGGAAGTTAATGCAATCAGGCTGTTTTGCTTATGCAGAGATGGTCAGGATTGAGACTCAGGGAACAGAGAGCCATTGACTTATCTAGAATAATTGCAGTTATAGAAATATCATCCTTGCTTCATACATCATTGTTAATCATTTAAAATCTGGGTTTATAAATGTATGTCAATACCAAGAAAAAAAGAATCTTCCCCTGAGAAATTTAAATAAATAATATGCTCAGCACTTTTTAGGAAATATTTTCAAGAATGATTAAAAACACTCAATACTTATGATTAAAAGTGACGGTTTTTGGTTTATGATGGGATGCCCCAATAAGTATTTCAGGTTTGGAGACCCAAAAGTTCTAAAGGCACATTGCTTTTCTTAAGGCAGAAGTTTAGCTCTAATGAATTGTCTTAGTTATTGTCTATCCCATTGTTTATTCCACTGAATTGTACAGCACACCTTTACATCTATGTTACTCAGTTATTCAACAAATGTTTCTAGACTACCTGCTACATGTCAGGTGCTGTGTTAGACGCTGTACTGCTGGGACAGGCAAGTGAGCAAAGTCAAATATAGTCTTTGCCCTTGTGACGTTACGCTCTTCTGGGGAAAACAGATATTATTCTAATAATCACAACAAATAATTAAAAATTACAAGTAGAAATAAGTGTTCTGCCTATGTACTAGTCTATTCTCGCATTGCTATAAAAACTATGTGAGACTGGGTAATTTTTAAAGAATGGAAGTTTGATTGGCTCATAGTTTTGCAGGCCATACAGGAAGCATGGCTGGGGAGGCCTCAGGAAACTTACAATCATGGCAGAAGGCAAAGGAGAGGCAGGTGCATCCTACATTGCTAGAACAGGAGGAAGAAAGCAAAGAGGCAGGTACTATGCACTTTTAAGCAACCAGATCTCATGAAGACTCACTCATTATCACAAGAACGCCTAGAGGGAAATCTGCCCTCATGATTCAATCGTCTCCCAGCAGGTCCTTCCTCCAATAGTGGGGATTACAATTTGACCTGAGATTTGGGCAGGGACACAAATCCAAACCACATCAGCTTAGAAAGGCATATAACAGAACAACCAGACCTACTCTGAGGTAGTCAGGAAAGGGTTACCTGAATCTGAGATCTAAAAAATGAATGGGGTTTGTATTAGTTTTTTCTCACGCTGCCGATAAAGACATACCCAAGATTGGGTAATTTACAAAGAAAAAGAATTTTGAAGAACTAACAGTTCCACATGACTGGGGAGGCCTCACAATCATGGCAGCAAGCAAAAGGCACATCTTACATAGTGACAGACAAGAGAGAATATGAACCAAGTTAGTGGAAGAGGTTTGGTCCAGATGACGTGAACAGCATATACAAAGGCTGAATGGGTCAAGAGTTGCTTTAGGAACTTTAAAAGGCTAATACAGTTGGAGGGCAGAAGGACAGGAAGCCGTCTAGTAGTTTGAGATGGGGTAGAGACCTGCAAGCGTCTGACCGTATAGGTTTATGTGACCTAAGTGATTCTGATCTTCATTCTCAGAGCAATGGGATTTGATAGAGTTAATTTGGGGTGGGGTTGAATGGTGACTTGATCAAAATAAGAATTTTAAAATCTACCCTATTTGCAATATGGGGAAAGTTTGAAAGGGCAGGAGTGGATGCAGGAAGACCAACTAGTAGATTTTTCCAAGTAGACTTTTTGACAGGCAATAGTGTCTTGTACCAAAATGTTGTCAGTGAAGAATGAGGGAAATAAATTATCATTTGAAATGTTTCGAAAGTAAAATTGACAGAACATAATTACACATTTGATTTAAGTGGGCATGAGAAAGAAGGAAACATCAAGAACTCCTTTTAGAATTTCAGCTTGAATAATTGATTGGATAGTGAGGCCCCTTGCCAAGATGGGAAACACTGTATAAGAATGAGTTCTTAGTGGAAGATCACGAGTTTGATTTTGGATATTTTGAATAGGAAGTGCCTTTGCACAATCTAAGTGCAGTGTCAAGTAAGCAATTGCATTTGTGGGTTTGGAGTTTAGAGCAAACATTCACACTAGATAAATATTAGCAAGATAAATATCTAAAGTATGGAGATAGAAGAATTTAGGGGGAAAAGTATAGAGTAATAAAAAAAAAAATAAAAACAAGCTATGGCCAGGCTTCTATTAATCCTAAATACAATGTGTTCTCCCTCTGTCATAATGCCCTGAGAAGGCCACAATATCACTTCTATAGTATTTCTCCCATCAAAAGCATTACTTGGTTCTAATCAAAAGGAAACATCAAAAAACTCAAAGTGAGAGCTATTCTATGAAATAACAAGTCAATATTTTCCAAACAGTCAAGGTCAAGAAAATGAAAGGAAGAATGAAGAGCTGTTCTAGATTAAAGAAGTCTAAAGAGACATAACAACTAAATGTAATGAGTGATGCTGAATTGGATCCTGTAGGGTACAATGAGGAAAAGTGGTAGCTGACATGGCCTCATGGCATAAACATCTAACCATTCACCAATAGATCATAAACTACAAAAAGGCAGAAAGCATACAAACTGTGTTCCCCGCTATATACCTAGTGACTGACCTGCAAAGTACTGTACATACATAGGTGCTCAAGAAACGTTTTCTAAAATAATGAATGCATGAATATTTGAACAGTTTGCTACTGCTAGATTTTTAGATCTCTTAGTTGCTAATTTCATTTTCTGAGCCTGATTGACCTCTCAGCTAGCTGCCATTTCCATTCCTGGACCTGGATGCTCTCTGCCAGTTGCCATTCTCATTTCCTAAACTTCTTGGTTTCTGAAAAATTGTAAGTGGAGAGTGAGCATACTTAACTCTTGTTAATCTTCCCATCCTTCTGTTTCCTCTACCCCCAAATATTAAGCCACTCACTTCCACACCCATAGATACCCTATAGACACACGCATACGACTGAGAAATTCAACATAGTTCACAATCAGGAGAAAGTTCGTTATCCACACAATAGCTTCATGATTGTTTTTTTGTTTTTTTTTTTTTTCCATTCAACTACTATATTTTCTCCAAATTCAATGCCTAGGCTTTCACAGTCTTAGTCTAGAGAGCTGCATAATAGCGTTTTTGTTAAAAATAAATAAATCAGCCTGTTGGTATTTGATAAAGGCTATTGTTTTCTGTAGATAGTGGGGCCATTTTGATTAATCTTAGACTTCCACTAGCATTGAACACAGTGTTTTGCACATGACAAATTCTTAATTATAAACACATACAAAATGTGTGTCTGGTTGGGGGAGGGATGTGGAAAAGAGAGAGGGAGAGGATACATTTACTCTCCATTCATCACAGTCCACAATAAAGACATTAATTGATCTTGTAGTTTTCCTGTCTGCAAAACAGAAGGCGATTGGGATTGATGAATACAAGCCTCCATTATGTTTCATTTAATTGTGCTACAGTAAAGGGCTCTGTATATTCACCCAAATGACAATTTATGCTTCATTAAATTCTTCTCACATTTTTAACTTCAGGTGCTTAGATAAGATGGCAGCTTTATTTCTCAAAATAACCAGCTTAAAATAATCCATATGCCAAAGAGGCTTATTTGGGGTAGCATATTGAAACTGACTAAATTGTCCCATGGAACTAATATTTATGGGTTTTTGAAAAATAAACATAGTTTTAATACTGGTCCACGCTCTCCTGCCACAGCCAAACAGGACAATGCTGGAGGCGGTGCCAGAGGCCGTCCCGGAAAGGAGGCTGCGTGCCACAAGCAGCGCAGGAGCCATGCAGTTCTGACCCCAGGACCTCCTCCAGCCAACTGTCCTAATCGGATCCGCTGCAGGAGGAGGGCGCTTCAGACCGTGAGGTGGGCACTCGGGAGTACCGTCCCCATTGCATCCCCTATGGCACGGACGGCGTGGGCCGGGATCGGCTCCCAGGGGGCTGGAGATTCAGTCTGATGAGGTGCGGCGGGGATCGGTGGACCCCAGAAACATGAGCCTTAGGCCCTCGGGGAGGGTGTCAGAAGAACTGTCCCCAGTCCCGTGAGCTCACTACCCCCCTTCAATATAGACCACTCAGCAAGGGGCCCTGCCTTGGTCTCCAAGTAAATGGGCCCTGCTTTTCAGCACTGCTGACAGAGAAGGCACTGCCACAGAGGGCCCCTGCTTTGTAAAGCTGCTGAGACGGTTGCCCAGGCCACGGTGGCGGTCACTGTGACGCGAGCCCCGGCTCAGCGCTCGCGCTTGGGACTCGCCGCTTGCGCATGCGCATTGGTGTGCCCTGATGGCCGGCCGCAGTGTCCGCGCTCTCCCGCCGCGGCCGCACAGGACAAGGCTGGAGGCGTGACCGGGGCGGTCCCGGGGTAGGAGGCTGTGTGCCATAAGCAGCACAGGAGCCCGACAATCCTGACCTCCGAACGTCCTTGAGCCGACTTTCCTGATCGGATCGGCTGGAGGAGGAGGGCGCTTCAGACCGTGAGGTGGGCACTCGGGACCGCCCTCCGCATTGCATCCCGGATGGAACGGACGGCGTGGGCCGGGATCCGGTCCCACGGGCCTGGAGGTTCAGTCTGATGAGGTGTGGCGGGGGTCGGTGGATCCCAGAAACATGGGCCTTAGACTCTCGGGGAGGGTGACAGCACAACATTCTCCCGGCTCCGTGAGCTCACTGCCCCCCTTCGATATGGGTTCCCCACCAAGGGGCCCTGCCTTGGTCTCCAAGTCCAGGGTCCCCTGCTTCTCAGCACTGCTGACGGAGAAGGCACTGCTGCAGAGGGCCCCTGCTTTGCAAAGCCGCTGTGATGGTTCCTGAGGCCGCGGTGGCGGTCACCGTGACGCGAGCCCCGGCCACAAGAAGCGCAGGATCCGGACAGTTCACAAAGAAAGAGCAGCAAGCCCAGCGTGTGGCAGAGGTGGGAACGCCTGGAACTGGCCTCCCATGGGGGCAGATCAGGTGGAGGGAGCATCTCAGAAGCTTTTCGGGCGGACTCCAAGCCCGACACAGATGTCCTGGCACGCCGCTGAGGATCCCCAAGAAATCCAAGCACAATATGTTAACAGAGTTAAGTCACTTTATTGGCTTCACAGAAAACAGAATATTCTTGCTACAAAGTCTTCACATCAAATCACGTTCATCGCCTATATACAGAGAACTTGGTCAACTACCCTTGTCAAGGGATAAACCGTTTACTCTCTTAAAAACGCAGATTGTTACTCTTATTGACACCTAAACCCAGAGCGTGAACATCTGTGGGAGGTAGTGGATGAAACCTGTTTCTCAAGTACTGTTTCCACTAAGTCATATTTGAATAAACGCCCTAACCTGCCTTTAGGTTTCACATGTTTTCTGTGATGAGCATTTCGTACACGTGGAACCTTCATCCTGTCAAGACCAAGTTGGAGCATCCAACTTACCTGACAAGATTTTCATTGTCTCCAGTTCCCTGGCAAGTTTCACATTCAGTTGTTCCATCTTCAGCTTTGGGCGTCTTTGTGCATCACACACCGTCTTTGTCTTCTCTCTCTAGGAACTCTTTCCTGCAATACAAGGGCTGAGAAATAAAACATCAGCCAACAGGAGAAGGATAAAAGGGAACAATTGGAAGAAAGAAAACTTCTCAAAGGTAAGGCTGTAGAAGAGTGTTGAACTTATTCTAACCGCACACGTTTCTCCCTCAGGAATGAAGCTCTGTTTTCCTCCTCTGGTTCTCTGAGGGGGGAAAACAAAGAAAGAAAGGAAGAAATCCGAACAATGTCTAATGTTTAATTAGTAATAAAAGAAAATCTCCTCTGCTAAACACGATTGCTTACGGTAGGTGCTTGAAAAATTATCTATTTCTCATTAATACTCTGTTGGACCACAGAATTGTGTGACCATGTATGCCTAGGAGAAAGAAAGAAACAAATTAAATATACATTCTATATCCTTTCACAACTGTCCATCATTGGGATTTACTCAGAGCCTGTATATTTTCATGACTTATCACATACGGCCTTTAGGGCTGAAATGCTAATCCTGGGAACATAGTACACACATGGTTTGCAAACATGTATGCAGGAGCATTGGTGTTCGTTGAAAGAAAGAACTTTTCAGCAGAAAAAGAAGAGCAGGAGGAAAAGGTCTCACAGCTCCTAAGACCTAATTGAGGTAAGATCAGGTAAAATGCCACAGAAAAAGTGCATTTTAAATTAATTCAGGTGCAATTCACATCCTATAGGTCAGAATACATATACCATTGCAACGAACACATACGGATATTTCACAAGAAAGGTAAGTACCCGAGTGTTTGCAGCCAAAGTGTAAGAAACCTCCAGCGATCACAGCACAGACCCTGTGTAGATGTTGCCATTCCTATGTTCCCAGTCCCACTGTTGCTTAGAGACTTGACGAGAAAGAAGGCGCTGTTCCCAAACATTACCTGGACAGCTGAGATCAACGAACATTAACAAGCTAGAGAAGGAACCAAATAATTCTCAAGAGAATGGCATGATACTCCATACACACTTATTTTTTTTACAACTGCTGTGATTTCACTTCTTCACGACACCAAGCCCTCTGTGATATCAGCCCGTGGATAACTGCATACAATGTCATCTATCCCTAGATAAAGGAGAGTCAACTAAATCGGTCAATCAAACAAAGTCAATTTAGGAACTATCTATCTGTTTCCATCTATATTGCCAAACAGTGTGTTTCAATTATCTGATGAAATTGGTTAGGAGGAAAACCAAAAACTATATCCAGACTGTATCCCTGACATGTAGCCGCTATATCTACAATTCTTACCTACAGAGACTTGCTTCTGGAAATACCAATCATGACAATTAAGCACTGGCATCCCGTGAGTGCCTACAGGAATAACAGAATCCCAGGCTCACTCAATGTTTCTTTTGAGAAGAATCTTCAGTAGGTCAAACACATATCAGTGAAAGGACACCAGTGTAGTCCCTCAAGGGGTTCTGAGGACGGGGCCAGCCCT
This sequence comes from Alouatta palliata, assembly GCA_004027835.1. Lineage (NCBI taxonomy): Eukaryota > Metazoa > Chordata > Mammalia > Primates > Atelidae > Alouatta > Alouatta palliata. The sequence continues at coordinate 17,651 of PVKV010014343.1, read as the reverse complement.
AGATGTGAAGCAGGACCAAGGGCCCTTGGAAGAGTTTGGTTTTGAGTGTGCTGTGCTCATCTTCTTTCTGCAGGAGTGACCCCCTCGGAACTGACAGGTGATTAGGGGTCCGGCGGGTGGGAGCCAGACCCCCACTACACTGAGGCTTTAGAAACCAGGAGCAACACAAGAACGCGGGGCCTCACAGCCAATAAGTGGGACCAAGGACAGACTGGCACCGTAACCTAGGCGGACTGCAGAGAAACCGCGCTGGATGGCACTGGCCACACTCCCTGTCAAGCACACAGCGTAGCACAGGCATACACACGTGAACACACACACAGACACTCACACGAAGACACACACAGACACACACACACACACAGTAAGACACGCGGAGAAATCCAACAGTCGCAGGCAGCTCCTGAGGCTGTGGGGTTGTGCTCTCTGCCCGGAAGCCCCTCAGTGATAGAGCAGCCCCGCAGCCCACAGGCGGACTTTACCTGGAAATCCCAGCAGGGACAGCTTTCAAGGAGACGCACCCCCACACCGTCTGGGCAGGCCTGACGAATCTAGGGGATCCTCGGGGATCGATCGCCCTGCGCACCCCTGAAGCTCCGCTGCACATTTTCTCAGCCTGGTTCCGCCCCGCCGATCTCCGCAAATCGCGGGACCGTGGCGAGGATCGCGGTGAGGGGCGGGCCGTCGCCCAAAGCCAAGGCACTGGCACGCAGGGCCCGTGCTTTGCCAAGCTGCTAAGACGGTTCCCCAGGCCACGGTGGCGGGCACTGTGACTCGAGCCCCGGCCACAAGCAGCGCAGGATCCAGACAGTTCGCAAAGAAAGAGCAGCAAGCCTAGCGTGAAGCCCCTGTGATAAAGCCTATAACTGGCCTCCCATGGGGGCAGATCAGGTGGAGGGAGCTTCTCAAAAACTTTTTGGGCGGACTCCAAGACCGACACAGATGTCCTGGCACGCCGCTGAGGATCCCCAAGAAATCCAGGCTCAATATGCTAACAGAGTTATGTCACTTTATTGTCTTGACAGAAAACGGAATATTCTTGGTACAAAGTGTTCAGATGAAATCACGTCCGTCGCCTATATACAGAGAACTTGGTCAACTTCCCTCGTGAAGAGATAAATCATTTACTCTCTTACAAATGCAGATTTTTATTCTGTCTGCAGAGACCATTGTGCCGAATCTCTGGGAGCTCAACTATTCCAAATCATTGTCGTATTATACCTGCTCTTTGCCCGCATGGGAGGATGTGATATGTCTCTGGACCCTGTACCCAGGTGGGGTAGCTCTGCTCTCCTTACTGGGTATGCTTGCAAAAGAAAGAGTGACTTATCACTGGGCCCGGCACACAGGGGATGTGATTCTACTGTCTGGATTCTTGCCCACAGGAATCACCATGACATACTTCTGGTCTCTTCTGCTAGATCATGTGTGTCTCCTTTTCTTCCTGGGACGTGTCCACCGAGGAGACTGTCACATTTCCCTTGACTCAGCACCTACATGATGCGCCTCTCGTCTTATGCCCTGGCTTTTCCCCCTGGTCTGATTGTGACATATAGCTGAGCACAGCTTCTAGGTTATTGAACTATTCTCTTCTTCCTTTGTCTTACCCACAGGAGGTGTTGGGACATATTTCTAAGCACTTCACCTAGGTAATGACTCTCTTTTGGGCCCTCCCCTAATATGGTATTGTGACCTATTTCTGGACCAGCACCCAGGTGATGTTCCTCATATCTCCTACCTGTTACCTGTTACGGGAAATGAATTCCTATGGGTGTGAGTCTGCAGAAACCGCGATTCTTGCCTCCTCAGAAGAAACGACTCCACTGGGGGCCATAAAGCAGGAGAGACCGAGGCAAGTTTCAGAGCGGCAGGAAAAGTGTATTAAGAAAGAATAGGAAGAAAAGGAAGGAAAGTACACGTGGGAGAGTGCCAAGTGGATGACTCCAAAGGCAAATGCACGGTGTGACCTTTTGACTTGGGATTTCTTAAATTTTGTGTTTTTTTGTTTGTTTGTTTGTTTTATTTATTTGACTTGGGGTTTTATATGTTGTGATACCACTGAGATCTTATTATTATTATTATTTATTTATTTATTTATTTTTTTGAGACAGATCCTCACACTTTCACCCAGGCTGGAGCATAAGAACCTGATCTTGGCTCACTGCACCCTCCACCCCTCGGGTTTGAGAAATTCTCCTGCCTCAGTCTCCCAAGTAGCTGGGATCACAGGTATCTGCCACCACGCCCAGCCAATGTTTTGTATTTTTAGTAGAGACGGGGTTACACTATGTTGGCCAGGCTGGTCTCAAAATTCTGACCTAACGATCAGCCTGCCTCAGCCTCCCAAAGTGCCGGGATTACAGGCGTGAACCACCGAGACCAGCTACTTCTGGGGTCTTGCATTACTTCCCCCACTCGCCCAACTCCTGAGATCTTATTGGGAAGCTGCTGATCACTCGTTGGAGGCGATCCACTGGTTACCACTTGAGAACAAAGAAGATGCTGGAGGGAACTGTGGGCCTCCTCTTTATTTGTGGGGTTCTGGAATGAACAAGTCTCACCATGTACACCTAACTTTTGATCTCTGTTTTATGAGTCTCTTGCACCTGTGGCCTTCGGCCGGCCTGTATGATTGACTCCATTGACTTGTAGTGACTGTGGCTAAGAGCATTGTAGCAACAAAATAAAGATTTCTCTTCTCAGATTTCCACTTCCCATGTTCTTTCAGTAGATGTGAAGCCCGTGTTTTGACTAACAGCCAAACCTGAGTTCCAGGTGCGTCCGGTGAGAGACTACACACAGGGCAGGGCTGTGCTGTCATTGTTTCCCGAGCATCTTGGGGACCCCAGAGCTCACCCAGGGCCCGGGAGGTGGGCCGTCTACCGCGGGTGCGCTGGTCCCAGGCAGCCGGCTGCGCTTCCGGGACCAGCCCAGGCAGAGCTCTCATCCCTCCTCGCAGCCCTCCCCCCACGCCACCCCGCGTACTTCAGGAGGGTGGGCAGAGGGACGTTTTGCCCGCGAAACACCGGGCCCGGTCCCCAGGCAGGCCCGCTCTCTGTTCCGCGGCGCGCCTCTTGTGCCTCCCCGCTCCGCCCACCGCCCACTCGCACACTGGTGCCCCGCCAGCCTCCTCGCCATCACCGTGAAGCGCCTGGCAGCTCAATGCAGACCCGAGACCCCGCGCAAACGGAAGGGCTGCTTTCTCCAGGCCCGAGGGAAGGCGGGTAGAGATGGGGAGAGGATCTCAGACAGAGAGGGAGGGACGAGTGAAGGGAGGAAAGGACGACTGAAGGAGGAGGGGAAGGGAGGGAGGCTGTGAGGGAGGCAGGGCCGGAGGGAGGGGGGAGGGAGGGAGTGGGGAGAAGGAGAAACAGGGAGGAACCCTGCGTTCCTGCGAGCGAAGGGAGGGTGAAAAGGTGAAAGAGAGAAAGGGAGAGAGAAAGGAAGAAAGGGAGGTTTGCAGGGATTGAGGAAGAAAGGGAAAGATGGGCATAGGGAGGAGCAGGAGAAAGGGACCAAGGGACAGAGAGAAAAAGGCAGAGAGAAGAGCGCTCTTCTGCCTCCAGGACCAAGGGGACCCCACACTCGGTCCGCATCTGCCGAGCGCGGCGCTCGCTGGCCAGCCGCATCCACCGCCAGCCTGAGCGATCCAGAGGAATTCCGCCGTCTGCCCCAGGGTTGGCGGAATTCCCCACAGAGCAAAGGGCCCAGACTCCGGTGCCAGTCTGGGTGTCATTCACAGGTTCACAGACTACAGATCCCCACGTTGAGCCCTGCAAAGGAGCGCGAGGCAGAAAGTCCCACCCACGCAGGAATCAGCATCAGGCCGACTGAAGTGGGATTTCGGCTTTCAGCGTGTGTGTGTGTGTGTGTGTGTGCGTGTGCATGTGGTCTCCCCAGGACTCATCTCTCTGGCTTCCAAAGGCGTGATCACGTGATCATGTTGACTGTCTGCCTCGGTTTCCAGCGGCGAGTGTTCCCTTCCTCCTGACCTGCCTAGGATCCCTGAGTTCCAGGTGCGTCCGTTGAGACACTACACACAGGGCAGGGCTGTGCTGCCATTGTCTCCTGAGCATCTGGGGAATCCCAGAGCCGCCCAGGTCCCCCGGACGGGGTCGGTCTACTGCGCCTGCGCGGCTCCCCAGGGAGCCAGCTGCCGTTCGTGGACCAGCCCAGGCAGAGCTCCAAACCCTCCTCCCCTCCACCCCACCACGCAGACCCGAGTCCCTGCGCAAACGCAGGTGCTGCTTTTTCCAGGCGGGAGGGAAGGCCGGTAGAGATGGGGAGAGACTCCCAGACGGGCAGCCAGGGAGAAATGAAGGGAGGAAAGCATTGAAAGGAAGGAGTGAGGGAGTGAGAAAGGGAGGAAGGTAGGCAAGGATGGAGGGATGGACGTGCAAAGTTGGCAAGGGGTGGATTTGTGATAGCTTTTTTTAGGCATCAGCTTGTCGAAATTAAGAAGTATTTAGAGAACTGGTAAACCGTTATTTCTGGGTGTGTCTGTTAGGGTGCCTTCAGAGGACACTGGTGTATGAGTCTGAATGGGCTAAGTGGGGAAAGTTCCACCCTCAATGTGGGTAGGTAGCATCCAATTAGCTGGAAGCCTGGAAAGGACAAAAACAGAAGAAAATCTAATTTGTCGCTCTCTCTGTTTTCCTCTCTCCTCCTCTCCCTCCCTCTCTCTCCCCATTTCTCTTTCTCTATCTCCCTCTCTCCCTCTCTCTCCTGTCTCCCTCTCTCCGTCTCTCTCCCTGTCTCCCTCTCTCTCTCTCTCCCTCCCCCTCTACAACCTCTGGCCCTTACCCACTTTTGAAACTGCTTCTACATTTTCAGCTATGTTTGTCTCAACCTGGCAATGTGGTAAAAAGAAATATCAATTTTCAGGGGAAAATTCAGGAAGGCTTCAGATATTTGGTACAAAAGAATCCAATTGCTAATAGTCAAGAAATGATAAAAAAAAAAAAAAAAAAAAAACCTTGAGGTATTTCATAGCTCCACTCTACAGTGTCACTTTTCTGTAATAATATTTTAAAAAGAGGTTTCGTTGGCTCATCGTTCTGCAGGTTGTAAAGGAAGGATAGTGGTTTCTGCTTCTGGGAGGACTCAGGAAGCCTCCTAACCATACCAGAACGCCAAGCAGCAGTGAGATGTTTCATACGGCAGGAGGAGGAGAAGACAGAGAGAGGAAAGAGATACACACCTTATTATACAACCAGATCTCATGAGAATTCTCTATCAAAAGATCAGCGTCAAGATTAACCACGGGGGAAGGATCCACCACCCACATCCACCCCTAACCGTTTCCAGGCAGAAGTGTCCTGCAGAGGCAGCCTCTTGGAGAACCTCTGCTAAAGCAGTGCAGAAGGAAAATATGGGCTTGGATCCCCCACCCAGGAGGCCGCCATCCTCCAGACCCTGGATTTATAGACCCACCAACAGCACACACCCTCAGTGTGAAAAAGCTACAGGCACTCAACATCAGCCCAATCCATAAGAGCAGCTGCGGGGGCTGAACCCAGCAAAGCCACAGGTGCACTGCCCTAGGAGAGGTTTTCCATGAGTCTCTGCCTCTGCAGCAGACTACTCTCCCTTCCTACTACCACCTACCCTCCCACCACCCTACTGCCAACCTACTCCTCCTTCCCACCCTGCCTACCACTTTTCGTTCCACTTTCAACCCCCTCCCATTTATGATTACAGCACCTCCCACCAGGCCCCACCTCCAACATTCAGGATTACAATTCACGTGAGTTGTGGTAGGGAAACACAGCCAAACCATATTATTCTGACCCTGATCCCCCAGAATCTCATGTCCTTCTGACACAGCAAAATACAATCATGCCTCTTTAAAAGTTTCCAAGTCTTCACTCATTCAAGCATTAACTCAAATGTAAAAAGTTCAACATCGTATCTGAGTCAAGGTGACAGTCCCTTCTGCCTATGAATCCTTGAATTTAAAAGGAAGGTTTTTTTCTATCAAAGAACGATGATGATAGAGGTATCAGGTAAGTTTCTCAATCCAAAAGGAAGAAATTTCCTGGAAAAAGAACACGAATGGGACCACAGGCCCAAGGCAAGTCCAAGACCAAGAAGACCAGTATTCATCTAATCTCACACCGCCAAAATCATGAAGAGAACTCGCTATCACAAGGACAGCAGTGAGAAGATGGAGTTTAATCATTTGTGAACCATTCACCCCTCACCCCTGCCATAATCCCACATTCTACCTACCCCACACCTTCCAACCCCCACTCCCCACCATGATTTAATTACCTTCCACCAGGCCCCACCTTTAACATTTCCCATTACAATACCACACGAGTTTTGGTAGGGACACAGAGCTAAATTTTATTATTCTATCCCTGGCTCCCCAAATGTCTTATCACATTGTAAAATACAATGATGCCTTCCCTACAGTCCCCCAAAGTCTTATATTTTTCCAGCATTTATACAAATGTCCAAAGCTTAAAGTCTCATCTGACACAAGGCTACAGTCCCTTAGGCCTATGAATGTCTGAAATACATAGCAAGTTAAAGCACCTACTTCCAACGTACAATGTTTGTACTCGCAATGGGTAAACATTCCATTCTGGCAAAAGGAAACATTTTGCCAGAAAGAACAAAACACAAAGGTAGGACTTACAAGACCCATGAAACTTCATGCCCAGAAGGCCAGTCATTCAATCCTACGGCTCCAAAATCACCCTTTTTGAAACTTTGTTCCACATCCAGGGCACAGGGTTGTGAGGGCTGGTCTCCCAAGGCTTGGGCAGCTCTGCACCTGTGGCTTTGCAGGGTTTGTGCCCCATGGCTTCCCTCATGGGCTGCGCTGATGTTGAGTGCCAGTAGCTTTTCCCCACTGAGGGTACAAGCTGTTGGGGGGTCTACAAATGTGGGGTCTGGATGATGGTGGCCTTCAGTGTAGGGGCTGCCACCCCATATTTTCTTCTGCATGGCCCTAGTTGAGGTTTCTTATGAGGCTTTGCCTTTTTGACATAATTTCACCTGGACACTCAGGCATTTTCATACATCTTCCAAAATCTATACAGAGACTCCCAAGCCTCTAGTCTCACGCTTCATCCACCCAGTGGCTTCACACCATGAGGAAGTTACTAAGGCTTCTAGCCTGTCTCTCTGAAGCAGTGACCCAAGCTGTACCTGTGCATCTTTCAGCCATGGTGGCAGCTGGAGCCGCAGGGGTGCGGGCAGCAGTGTTCTGAGGCTGCTCACACCAGCAGGGGCCATGGGGCTGGCCCAGGAAACCATTCTTTATTACTCAGTCCTAGGTTTCAGGGCCTGTCACAGCAAGCCCTGGGGCAAATATCTTTGAAATGCCTTCAAGGTCTTTTTTGTTTTTTTATTGTCTTGGCTATTAGCACTGGGCTGCATTTTATGCAAATTTCTGAAGTATTCATGAATTTTCCTATTGAAAATCAGCTTTACTTTTTGGCCAGGCTGCAAATTGTCCAAACTTTTAAACTCTGCCTCTCATTTATTAGAAGTTTTAAATTGAGGTCATTTATTTGGTCACACATAAGACCACAGGCTGTTCAATGCAGAGAGGACACCTCTTGAATTTACTGCCTAGAGGTTCATTCCACCAGATACACCCTAAATCATTACCTCAAGTTCAAAGTTTCACAGGTCTCCAGGGCAGGGGCACCATGCAGCCACATTCTTTGCTAAGGCAAAACAGATGTAACCTTGTCTCATGTTCCCAGTAAGTTTCTCATTTTCATCTGAGATCTTCTAAGTCTGGCCTTCACTGTCCATGCTTCTGTCCCCCTTTTAATGATAACTATTCAACAAGTCTCTACAATAGTCCAAACTGTCCCTCATCTTCCTGTCTTCTTCCAAGCCCTCCAAACTCTCCAAGCTCTGGCCTTACCCTTTTCTTCAGCTGCTTCTACATTTTCAGCTATCTTTGTTGCAGGCTGGAAGTGCGGTAAAAGAAGAAAAGTTCATTTTCAGGGGGAAAACTAAGAAAGGCTTCAGATATTCGTAAAAAGAAGCTGAGTGTTGGTTTCCAAGACAATAAATAAAATCCCTTGAAGGCATTTCAAAAGCTTCATTTCTCAGCACTAATTTTCTGTATGATCATGAAGAGATGAGGCTGAATTGGCTGAGGGTTCTGCAGGCTGTAAGGAAAACAAAGAAAATGCAGAGGCTTCTGCTTCTGAGAGGACTCAGGAAGCCTCCCAATCACACCAGAAGACCAAGCGGCAACAGGATGTTTCATGTGGCAGAAGTAGAAGCGAGACAAAGAGAGAAAAGAAATGCCATGCCCTGTGATACAACCAGCTCTCAGGAGAACTCAGTATCAGAAGATGTGCTTAAGCATTGGTGAAAGCTCCACACCTAACCAACCCCCACCCCACCCCACCACACCTCCACCGTCCACCACACCCTGGACTCATCTGTTACCAGGCAGAAGCCTGCTGCAGAGGCAGAGTCTTTTGGAAAACCTTCACTAGGGTAGTGAAGAAAAAAATACAGGCTTGCTGCCCCCACACAGGAGGCCACAAACCTCTAGACTACAGAAACATAAACCCACCAACAGCTCAAATCCTCAGTGTGGAGAAGTTACAGGCCCTCATCACAAGCCCAGTCAGTGAGAGCAGGCATGAGGCTGAACGCTGAAAAGCCACAGGTGCAGTGCCCTAGTAGGTTTTAAATGAGCCTCCGCCTTTACAGCAGGCTACGCCCCCTTCCTACCACCCATCACCCTCTCAGCACCCTACTGCCAACCTACTCTTCACCTCTACCCAAACCTTTTCCTGCCTCCCCTACCAACCTCCCATTCATGATTCAATCACCTCCCACTAGGCCGCACATCCAACACTCAGGAATATAATTCCACATGAGTTTGTTAAGGAAACACAGCAAAACCATATTATTTTGACCCTGAGACACACAAATCTCATGTCCCTCTCACAGAGGACAATACAAACAAGATGTTTCAAAAGGTTCCAAAATTCTTAAGTCATTCCAGTAGTAACTCAAATGTAAAAAGTTTAAAGTCTCATCCAGGACAAGGCTATAGTCACTTCTGCTTATGGGTCCCTGAATTTAAAAGGAAGTTCTTTTCTTTCAAGATACAATGATGCTACAGTCTTTGGATAAGCTTTCCCAGTCTGATGGAAAGAAATTTTCCAAAAAAAAAAGAGACACAATTGGGACATAGGCCCAATGCAAGTTTAAACCCAGCAGCACAGTATTCATTCATCATGAGAACTCACCTTCACACAGACAGCATTAAGGACATAGTGTATAACCACTTGTGAAGGATCTGCTGCCCAGCCCCATCTTTCACTACCACCCCCAACATAACCCCCCAAACTCCCAACAGCCTCACTTCTAACCCCCACTGTCCACCAGGATTAAATCACCTCCACTGAGCCCCACTATTAACATTCCCCATTACAACTCCACGTGAGTTTTGGTAGGGACACAGAGCCAAATTATATTATTCTGTCCCTGGCCCCCCTAATCGCATGTCCTTCTCACACTGCAAAATACAATAATGCCTTCTTTACAGTCCCTCAATATCTTAATTCACTCCAGCATTTACTCAAATATCCAAAGCCCAAAGTCTCATCTGACACAAGGCTGCAGTCTCTTCCGTCCCTGAGCCTCTGAAATACAAAGCAGGTTAGCTACTTACAAGGTAAAATAATTGTACAGGCATTGAATAAGCATTCCTAGCCAAAAGGAAGAAATTTGCCAGAAAGAAGCACAAAATACAGATGTGACTTATAGACCGCATGCAAGTCAAGAACCCAGCAGGCCAGTCATTTAATCCTGCAGCTCCAAAATCATCTCTTTTTTTGAATCTATGTCCCACATTCAGAGCACAGGGTGGTGTGATGGCTGGGCTCCCAAGGTCTTCAGCAGCTCTGCACCTGTGGCTTTGCAGGGTTTATCCCCTACAGCTGACCTCATGAACTGGGCTTATGTTGAGTGCCTGTAGCTTTTTAAAACTCAGAGTGCAAGCTGTCGGTGGGTCTATAAATCTGGGGTCTGGAGAAAGGTGCCTCCCTGTGTGAAGGCTCCAACCCTGTATGTTTCTTCTGTACTGCCCTAGTAAAGGTTTTCCATGAGGTTCTGCCTCTTCAAAAAGCTTCTTCCAGGACACCCAGGTTTTACTGTCTATCCTCTGGACTCTAGATGAAGATTCCTAAGCCTCTAGTCTCCTGCTCTGTGCACCTGCTGGCTTAACACATGGGGAAGCCATCAAGGCTTGGAGCTTGCACGATCTGAAGCAGTGACCTAAGCTGTACCTGTGCATCTTTCAGCGACGGCTGGAGCTGGAGCTGCAGGTATGCAGGCAGCAGTGTCCTGAGGCTGCTCATAGAAGCGGGGCCACGGGACTAGCTCAAAATCCACTTATTCTCTCCGAGGTCCCAGGGCCTGTGACCAAGGGCTGCTGCAACGGTGTCTGAAATGCCTTCAAGGCCCTTTTCCCATTATCTTAACTATTAGCACTGGGCTCCATTTTATGCAAATTTTTGAAGGCTTCCTGAAATTTTACACTGAAAATCAGCTTTTCTCTTTGACCACTTGGCCAGGCTGCAAATTGTCCAAACTTTCAAGCTCTGCTTCTCATTTAAATAGAAGTTTCAACTTGAGATCATTTATTTGGTCACACATAAGACCACAGGACCTTTGACACAAACAGGACACTTCCTAAGCTCTGGTGCATAGATGTTCATTCCACCAAATACACCCTAAATCATCACCCTTAAGTTCAAAGTTTTACAGGTCTCCAGGGCAGGGGCACTGGGCGGCCATGTTCTCTTCTAAGGCAAAACAAAAGTAACCTTGGCTTCTTGTTTTCAGTAAGTTCCTCATTTTTATTTGATATCTTCTATGCCTGGCCTTCACTGTCCTTCCATTTATAATCCTTTTAATTATAACTATTTAACAAGTCTCTACAATGGACTAAACTTTTTCTTATCTTCCTGTCTTCTTTCACGTCCTCCAAACTCTCCAACCTCTGGCTGTTAGCCACTTCTGAACCTGTGTCTGCATTTTAAGCCATCTTTGTTGCAGCCTAGCAATGTGGTAAAAGAAAAAAAGCCCATTTTCAGGTGTGCACAACCACACCCAGCTAATTTTTGTATTTTCAGTAGAGACGAGGTTTCACCATGATGGCCAGGATGGTCTCGATCTTTTGACCTTGTGATCCATCCACCTTGGCCTCCCAAAGGCTGAGATTACAGGTGTGAGCCACTGTGCCCGGCCCAGTGGGGGTTTCTTAACATAAATTGTGTTTTTGGTTTTACAATTTTAGAGAATTTGCAATTCTGTTTGTGCACATATGTAAGTGTGGGGTTTAATTAAGAGATAAATCAGCCATATGTCTATTACAATCTGATTATATATATGTGTGTGTGTTTATCTACAAATATGACCCCAATTTTGGTTATGGCTAATCTTGTATATATTTGTTTCTTAGCTGATTTTTAAAGGTGGCTTTATTTTGTCTAAATAAGTAGTCATGGAAATAGTCTTATTTTCACCTTGTGTTTTATAATAAATATTTTCTTTGTGTGAGAGAAACACTTTTGTGACTTGAGGTAATATTTGAAAATATTTGCATTTATGTATCTCCTTCAGTTACTCTTTTAAAAAATAATTATACAAACATACAACCTAAAATACATGATCTTAAATCTATTTAAGTGGACATTTCATGGCAAGTCATGGTAGTGGTTCATATCCATAATCCCTGGATTTTGGGAGGCCAAAGCAGGAAAACTGTTTGAGCCCAAAAGCTTGAGAACAGCCTGGGAGACATATGGAGATCTCATCTCTATAAAACATTTTTAAGAATAGCCAGACATGGTGGTGTGGTCCTATCTACTTAGGAGATTGAGGAGGGAGGATTACTTAAATCTGGAAGTTTGAAGCTGGAGTGAGCCATAATTGTGTCATACACTCCAGCTTGGGTGACAGAGTAAGACCCTGACTCAAAAACACCATACATTTCAGGCATGTTAAGTATATTTCCATTGTTTTATAAAAGACTTCTAGAAATTTTACAATACACATTGAACAACTACCAATTTTTCCTATTTTCTGGCACTTTCAAACACCATTCTGTTTTCTGTTTCTAAGAGTATAACTGCTTTATATCTCATAACATCTCTGCTTGTGGCTGGCTCATTTTACTTTGTATAATGTCATCAATATTTACCTTTATAGTTGTTAGAATATTTCCTGCTTTTTTGCAAACTCAGTAATATTTTGGTATTTTTATATTTTAAATTGTATCTACTGAACAATTTGGTGACAGAAATTTGCATTGCTTTTACCTATTGGCTTTCAGTAACAATGCTGAAATAATTATGGATATGCAAACGACTCCTCATATGATCATATATCTGAGAGTTTATATATGTGCTGCATTCTGTTTTATTAGTCTGCTTTTTCACCTTTGTACTCATACCAAATTATTTTAATTCTGTAGCTTTGTAATGTGTTTTGAAATCAGGAATCGAAATGCCTCTAACATTGCTTCATTTTGTTTTTAATATTTGTGGGTACTTCATTGTCTGTAGAGATTCTATATTCTGAAGGGATTGCTGTTTCTATTTCTTCACAAATGTAGTGAAAAATTGAAAAACATTGCATTAAATCTGCAGATTTCATCGAGCAGGATGGACATCTTTACATTCTTTTTTAACCTTTCACAAGGGCATGCTCAAGAGTGTCTTGCTTAATTTCTATATATTTGTGAATTTTTCAGTTTGTTTTCCTCTTATTGTTGTATACTCATTTCATTTTGGTGATAGAAATTAATTTATAATATTTCCGTTTTTAAAAATTTGGTTAGACTTCGTTTGGCCTAAGAAGTGCTCTATCAAGGAAAATGTCATATTAGCTATTGAGAACCATGTGTGTCCTGATGTTGACGAGTGTTTTCTGTGCCTCTGTTAGGAATAATTGTCTCATACTGCCTGCAAGTCCTCTATTCCGTTACTAATGTTCTCGTTTTATTTTTGTTGCAGAAAGCGCAGTATTGAAATATCCTACTCTAATTATGTTGCTCTCTCTGTGTCTGCTATTCTGTGCAGACTTGCTTTATATGTTTGTAGCCCTAATGTGAGATACACACACACACCCCACACACACGCATATAAAAATGTGTCATAGGTTCCCAGTGAATAAATCTGGAATTTTTTGTTTGTTTGTTTGTTTGTTTGTTTTGAGACAGAGTCTCACTCTGTTGCCCAGGCTGAGTGAAGTGGCGTGATCTCAGCTCATTGCAACCGCTGCCTCCTGGGTTCAAGCGATTCTCCTGCCTCAGCCTCCCAAATAGCTAGGATTACAGGCGCTCGCCACCATGCCTGGCTAATTTTTGTGTTTTTAGTAGAAATGGGGTTTTACCATCTTGGCCAGGTCAGTCTTGAACCCCTGACCTCAAGGGATTCACCTGCCCCGGCCTCCCGAAGTGCTGGGATTACAGGCATGAGCCACTGTGCCCAGCCTAAATCTGTAAGTTTTAATGTCCCTTTTGTTGTTGTTGTTGTTGGTCTCCTTGGAGTTTTGACTTCAAGTACATTTTATAAAATGACAGTTTTTGACTTAAGATGTAGCTTGCATAATATTATTTTGATTTCTTTGGCTCTCACATGTTTTACTGAATATGTTTTATCTGTCAAGTTGAAAATATATATGTAAAACATTATAGAAGGATACTGATTTTTTCAAATACTCTCATGTCTTTGTCATTAACTTTGCTAAATAGTATCAAAAAAACTTTGTCATTAACTTCGCTAAATAGTATCAAACATAGTTCTGTGCTGTTTTTGTCATTTAATTTTTTAGTCATAATCATAAGGGAGGAGCCAATGTACATTAGAGCTTTTATTTTAAGCTTGAGACGGCAGGAGTTTCTGGTGCTGATTGCAATGGTATGAAAGACATTAACAGGGCAGGTGTTGCTTATGGTCTCAAGACTGGCCACTGTTTGAACACAGTAAACAAGTTTGCATGCAAAATAACAGGAAATGTTTTAATCCAAAAGCTGTCATAATTTCTTTTCCAAAATTTTTCCAGAGAAAGTGACCAAAGAGTTGCCTATAGTGAGGTGACTAAAAATAAAAATAAAAAACTGTAGACTGAACTTCATCCACTACAAAACTTATGAGTGAAAAATTTCTCCAAATTGTAATATGAAAAATAAACATTTAAAATTTTTAATCCAAAGAGTATATTCTATTATTTTGCAACATTTAACATTCACACTTAAAAATAGGAGTCTGTATGAAAATGTAAGTTGTACTGCATCATAGCAAATTAAATTTATAATTCTTTACTTACCATTAACTCTCAAAAATATAATTTCTAAGATATATTTTGTAACAAATTTTATACTTGCCACACTTCGTGTAAGAATCCAGTAAGATTCTTCTTTTACAAACAAACAACAACAATGACAACAACAAAAAAAAAGCAAACTGATTTAATTCTTTCACATGTGGACAGTGTATGCCTCATATTTTAATTAACTAATCTGGAAGTTATATTGGTAAGAAAATTCTCCACTTAAAACCAATTTTTTAGCACATTAAAAATGCCAACTTTCAGCAGTGCATGGTGGCTCATGCCTGTAATCCCAGCACTTTGGGATGTAGATCTTAGCTCACTGCAACCTCCGCCTCCCTGGTTCAAGAGATTCTCCTGCCTCAGCCTCCTGAGTAGCTGGCACTACAGGCATGCGCCACCATGCCCAGCTTTTTTTTTTTTTTTTTTTTTAGTAGAAATGGGGTATCACCATGTTGGCCAGGATGGTTTTGATCTCTTGACCTCACGATCTGCCCACTTCAGCCTCCCAAAGTTCTGGAATTACAGGTAAGCCAGAGTTTTCAAACCTTTTTCACATTGTTCATATTTGTAAGATTTATTTTCTGCGTGAATTTTCTTATGTTTAGTAAGAGCTGAAGACCAGTTAAAGACATTGTTACATTCTTCACATTTGTAGGCTATGAATTATCTTATGTGTGATAAGGTGTGAGAAATGGTTACAGGCTTTGCCACATTCTTCACATTCATAGGCCTAATTTCCATTATGAATTATCTTATGTTCAGTAAGGTTTAAGAACCAGTTAAAAGCTTTGCAACATTCTTCATGTTTGCAAGGTTTCTCTCCAGTATAAATTGTTTATTAAGAATTGAAGAATGGTTATGATATTATTCACTTTTCTAGGGTTTCTCTACCATTGAATTATCTTGTTTAGTAAGAGTTGAGGACTGGCTAAAAGCTTTGCCACAGTCTTCATACTTGTAGGGTTTTTCTCTGATATGAATTTTCTTATGTCTAGTAAGGTTTGAGAATTGGTTGAAAGCATTGCCACATTCTTCATATTTCTAAAGTTTGTCTTCAGTATAAACTATCTTACATTGAGTAAGTTCTGAAAACCAGTTAAAAGCTTTATTTTTATATTTGTAGGGCTTCTCTCCAGTATGAATAATCTTAAGTTCAGTAAGGTTTGAGGACCAGTTAAAAGGTTTGCCACATTCTTCACATTTGTAGAATTTGTCTCTAATATTACATTCCGTAAGATTTGAGAACCTGTTAGAAGCTTTGCCACATTCTTCATATTTGTAAAGTATCTCTCCAGTATGAATTATCTTATGTTCAGTAAATTTTGAGAAGCACTTAAAAGTTTTGCCAAATTCTTTGCATTTGTAGCATTTCTCTACAGTATAAATCATTTTATGTTGAGTAAGGTTTGAGGACTGGTTAAAAGCTTTGCCCATTCTTCACATTTGTAGTGTTTGTCTCTAGTATGAATTATCTTATGTTTAGTAAAATTTGAAGAGTGATTAAAAGTTCTGCCACATTCCTCACATTTGTAGGGTTTCTTTTTAGTGTGAATTATCTTATGTTCGGTAAGATTTAAGAACCGCTAAAAAGTTTTGCCATATTACTCACATTTGTGGAGTTATCTTATTTGAGAATTCTCTCATATTGAGTAAGAGCTTAGCAATGGCAATGGTTAGAAACTTTGCACATTTATTACATTTGTAGGGTTTTTCTCCAGTATTGATTATTTTATGTGTATTAAGGCATGAGGACTGGTTAAAGGCTTTGCCACATTCTTCACATTTGCGGGGTTTCTCTGCAGTATGAATTACCTTATGTTTAGTAAGATTTTAGAAATGGTTAAAAGTTTTGCCAAATTATTTACATTTGTAAGGTTTCTCTCCAGTATGGATTATTTTCTGTCTAGTAAGGTTTGAGGACTGGTTAAAAGTTTGCCACATTCATCACATTTGTAGGGTCTATCTCTAGTATAAATTATCTTATGTGTATAAAGGTTTGTAAAATGGAAGCTTTGCTACATTCTTCAAATTTTTAAGCATTCTCTGCAGTATGAATTATCTTATGTTTAGTAAGAGCTGAAGGATGGTTAAAAGCTTTGTCACATTCTTCACATTTGTAGAGATTTGCTCCAGTATGAATTGCTTTATGTCTAGTAAGGTGTGAGGATTGCTTAAAAGTTTTGCCACATTCTTCACATTTGTAGGGTTTCTCTCCAGTATGAATTGTTTTATGTGTCGTAAGGTGTGAGGATTGAACAAAAGCTTTGCCACATTCTTCACACTTGTAGGGTTTCTCTCCAGTATGAATTACTTTATGTCTAGTAAGGTGTGAGGATTGCTTAAAAGCTTTGCCACATTCTTCACATTTGTAGAGATTTGCTCCAGTATGAATTACTTTATGTCTAGTAAGGTGTGAGGATTGCTTAAAAGCTTTGCCACATTCTTCACATTTGTAGGGTTTCTCCCCAGTATGAATTATCTCATGTTTTCTAAGGGTTGGGGACTGGTTAAAAGCTTTGCCACATTCTTCACATTTGTAGGGCTTCTTTCCAGTATGAATTATCTTATGTTTCATAAGGGTTGAGAGATTGTTAAAAGCTTTGCCACATTCTTCACATTTGTAGGGTTTCTCCCCAGTATGAATTATCTGATGTTTTCTAAGGGTTGGGGACTGGCTAAAAGCTTTGCCACATTCTTCACATTTGTAGGGTTTCTTTCCAGTGTGAATTATCTTATGTTTTCTAACGCCTGAGAAATGATTAAAAGCTTTGCCACATTCTTCACATTTGTAGGGTTTCTCTCCAGTATGAATTACCTTATGTGCAGTAAATTTTGAGCACCACTTAAAAGCTTTGCCACATTCTTCACATTTGTAGGGTTTCTCTCCAGTATGAATTCTCTTATGGTCATTAAGATTTGAGGACTGGTTAAAAGCTTTGCCACATTTTTCACATTTGTAGGGTTTCTTTCTAGTATGAATTATCTCATGTTTTCTAAGGGTTGAGGATAGGCTAAAAGCTTTGCCACATTCTTCACATTTGTAGGGTTTCTCTCCAGTATGAATTGCTTTATGTCTAGTAAGGTGTGAGGACTGCTTAAAAGCTCTGTCACATTCTTTACATTTGTAGGGTTTCTCCCCAGTATGAATTCTCTTATGTTTCGTAAGGGTTGAGAGATTGTTAAAAGCTTTGCCACATTCTTCACATTTGTAGGGTTTCTCTCCAGTATGAATTATCTTATGTTTTCTAACGCCTGAGAAATGATTAAAAGCTTTGCCACATTCTTCACATTTGTAGGGCTTCTCTCCAGTATGAATT
>PVKV010014342.1:0-57849 GCA_004027835.1 Alouatta palliata | reverse complement strand
CTTTTTATTGCATTTTAGGTTTGGGGGTACATGTGAAGAACATGCAAGATTGTTACATAGGTACACACATGGCAGTGTGATTTGCTGCCTTCCTCCCCATCACCTGTATCTGTTATTTCTCCCCATGCTATCCCTCCCCAACTCCCCTCCCCCTGCTGTCCCTCCCCTTTTTCCCCCCGACAGACCCCAGTGTGAGATGTTCCCCTCCCTGTGTCCATGTGTTCTCATTGTTCAACACCCGTCTATGAGTGAGAATATGCGGTGTTTGGTTTTCTGTTCCTGTGTCAGTTTGCTGAGAATGATGCCTGTCCCCTTTACAAGATATCTGCACTCTTACACTTCATACTTCCTGGGCTTACTGGAGTGGATGCTGCCCTGTGGCCCAGATGCACTTTTAGGACTGACACATTTATTCCCCAGCTACTGTGAATGTTGGTAGTGGATGGCTTACAGTGAAATCCTTCCCTGCCCAGGAATTGTCCCCAGCCAAAGGCAGAGACCTACCTGGCTTAAAGCAATACACTTTGGTGGCAGGAGGAGGCGAGGGGTAGGGATGGAGCCTTATGAAGGCTCCCTGTGCGAAAGCCTGGTACTTCTAAACAGAACAGTGTTGCAGGCTGCCCCAGCCCCAGAGCCTCCTGTTGAGACTGGCTTGTATTGCAACTGATCATGGTTCACAGGCTCCCTCTGTGCAATCTTAGTCATCCTGGGGGAAAATCCTCAAGAAATGTACTGCATGCAAATCTCCATTTCAAAGATCTGTGCCCCGGGAAACCCAGCTGAAGTCACTTAAGGTTTCTATATTACAGACCACATCTTTTCACTTCTAGGTTTCTAGATGATCTTTATCTGGGATGCCCTTCTCCTGCTTTGCCTGTTTTCTTTAAGGATCTTCTCAATTCTTTCCTATTCCCTCTAGAAAGAGTTGGGTACATGCTTCTTGTGCACAGCTGCACTCTGTACACACTGCAATCATTTGATTGTCCACTTTTCTGCCTTTCCTATATTACTTTTCTGAGGACATAAACTACTTATTTCCTTTTCTGTATGCCTTGTCCTGAGAGTAATGCCTATCACAGAATAACTGTTCAATAAATATTTGTCACCTAATTAAATGAATGAATGGGCCTCCAGCTGAAAGTGTTCAAGCCTTGGGAGGTAAACGCCATGCAGCTTAGGAGGACGGAGCAGAAGTCTGCTCTCTCTTTAGGCAAATAAATTCATTGACTAATCAATTGGACTTGAAGGATTCATAAATACCTCAATAATGAGAAAGTCATGTAAATGGAGATTTAGCTTTGATTGAGTGAGAGCAGGAATTATTGGTCTATCTTTTTAGAAGCCAGAGAGGTTGAAAGTATGGTCAATTTTTATTTGAATGAATTTATTGATTCTGTTATTGATTTTAATGGTGATGCCAGGCATTGTGCCAAGTTTTATGTAAGGTGAAAACTAAACCTATTTAAGGCACTGCGAGCATGAACTAAATAAACTGCAGTACACAATGTTGAGGGGTAAGTACCCCATGAGAAGAACATATGAAAGTTTACAAACTGGGAGATCTCATCAGGCAAGTGACAATCCCATCCAAGGCTTAAAACAGGAACCAGGCCAGCCCTCCTTTGCAGTGCAGGATTCAGACTGAGAGTCTCTCTTTGGTAAATATTGTGCTATGTCTTGCATTAGAGGTTGTCAAATCAGCACAGTAACTCATCTCAGGTAATTCCTGAATAGCTAACAGGCATTGACCAAGACACTTAAAGCTCAGCTAATAAAAGGTGCTAGCCACTAGTGCAATGGAAGCTCCTGCAGAATGCTCCGTGCTGGCCAGGGTGAGTTTAGACTGAATCTGTAGGTATAGAGCTGTGTTTCTCAAGGATAGCTCATGGACCATATCAACTGTATTCCTAAATTAAAATCTCTAGGAGGTTTGAGCACCAAATCTGCATTTTAACAAGTTCCTGAATATTTTATTCATACTGAATTTAAGAATTAAGAATTTTTGGTGTGGGGACTTGGGGAATTGGAAAGCAGGAACAGCTTCTTTCTCTTCCTGGTGTGTGCATGTTCCTGAGGGTGTGTGTTCATGTGTGTGTATTTAAAAACAGTAATGGAGGCTTTGAAGAGGGTGGAGGAAAGCCATTAGAGCAGTATATAATTAATTTCAAGTACTATTATATTAAATATCAATAAAACAGGTTTTAGGCTTTTGTTTGAGATTAATGTTTGGTCTTCCTAATATAGCAAATTAATTATTTCAATAAAACAATAACATTTCTATGAGAGGGTAAATGGTATAACAATATACTCCTTCTCAAGTGAAGAATTTGAAAACATCATTCCCAAGCAGAATATAAATGCATTTTTGTGGAGTATTATTCTCTGATATTTTCCATTTTGAATAGCAGAGAAAGAAGTATGTGTGTGGCACTGTGGTTAAATATGGAACACAGGCTTTAAAGGATTCAGTTTCCTCTAAAAGTCTTAACAGGCACCTCACGTTTCTCTGGCTTTCCTTATAGTCTCATGCAAAGATTAAACAACAATAATCAACTCGATAAAATCGTGTCCATAGGCCAGCTTAGGTTAGGCTGGTCACATGGAAAGAATGTGGCTGGGAATCCATATCCTAGAGTCAAGCCAAAAACTTGATGATTAAACAAATTACTTCCTTGAACGTAATCTGTTTCCAAGGTTCTGTTATTCATACTCAAATGAAGCTGTGAAGTTGGGAAGTCTACATGGGGATCTCTTTGCACGAGGCTCACCAGCATCTTAGAAAGGGGAAGGGCCTGAATCATTGCAGGCAGAATTGGGAGGCTGGGATAGAATTTTTGACTTCCTGGTGAGTTTTAATTTTTTTCTGAAATCATGGAGCTCCAATAACTGTAGTCTCCCACAGGTTCATTTATTGTCAGTATTGTTTGCATGAGTAAAATATCACCACTACATCCAGCTCAAAGGACCCGATTGCTTAATAGGTGAATGCTACAATCCAGAGAGAAACAAAGGGGTTTCTAACTGCTCACTGAGTGCCAGGGCAGAAGTAAGGCAGCTGCACAGAGAGGAGGTCTAAAAGACCCTAAAATGGTGACATCACCCACTTGACTTTCCCTGTGGGAGTTCTACTAGATTGCAAGACCAATGCAGGTTCCTGTGCATTTACGGCAATGAGACACCAGGCTGCTTCCTGGGCTGGTACAGAGAGGCCATCCTCAAGTACAAGGCACCGAGGGCACTTGGACATTTATTTTCGAAGCTCTTTCTTTCCATGGCTCATGCCTTGGTACAAAAGCTCTGAACCAGAGCAGAGCAGGGGCATTTGGTGCAGGTTCGTGCAGGGACTCTGACACCACCATGAGCATTGGTCACAGATAAGCAGGTCTGCATCAGGGAATGAAGCCCAGTCCAACCAGGAGCAGTGATAAGAGCCTCTCTGGTTTCTGTGACTTCTAGAACAGAGCTGCAGTTGTTTATATATGGGCAGTCAGAAATGAGGCTGAGTCTGATGGGGCAGGATTGCAGAGAGTTCCATTGTGTTGGAGATGCAAAGACAGGTCAGGGTTGATAGCTGAGCAGTACAGATAAGTGCAAGAGGAATTTAAGAGAAGGCATGAACCCTTCAGACTCCCATGGTCAGGAAAGGCTTCCCAGAGGAGAAGGCAAAATCTTGAACCCACAGAACAGGAGGGGTATTCAGAAGTAAGGGGGGCAGCTTCAGACATCTGTTTGTCTTCACCACTAGGCTGTGTGCTTCCTGAGGGCAGGGGTCATGCCTAGTTCACCTTATGTATCCCACAACCAGTGCTAGGAGAGACTGGCCAGTAGGTGTCCAGAAAGTGTCTGCTGCAGGAACAAATGAGAAATAGGAAGAGTCTAGAGGAAATTGCTAGAACATCCCTGGCCTATAGAGTTCAACTAATTCCACTGCCTGAAGCTAAGATAGACAGGTGAGGTCCACTCCCACCAGAATCAGATCCAAAATTCCTTCTGGAAAAACTAGGAACTTGGTCCACAGGCAGACAATTCCACCTGCCCAGTAGAAGCTGGAGAGGGTAAGGTCTGCTCCAGGAAAGATGTGGGATGGAGGCCCTGCCTGCAAGGATCAGGTAGGACTTGAGCATGTAGAGTGATCACCTGGCAGAAAGTTCAAAGGCTGCCACCAGGACTCCCAAGCCACAGTGGCCATCGGATCCTCCTTGGAGGTGTTTTGTTCTCAAGTAATCTTCTGTCTTCCATCTCCCATTTCTAGACTTTGCAAATAAAGTCAAGGAATTTTAAGAGTGAGCTCACAGGAGAGTTCTAAAGATAATGAGAGGCTCAGAAGGGACCTGTAGAAAACATTGGAGACAGTAAAATCTTTCCTCAAGGAGCACTAAGGAGAGAGTCGATGCATTAGTAATAAATAACACCTACTCAGGGCTCACCATGGAGCAGGCTCTCATCTAAATCCTACACATCATTTCATCCCCAGTGGATTTTACAGTAGAGATGACTGTGTGTTGTGAGTTGAACTAAGCTTACCCCAACTCTTGAAATTTATACGCTGGAGTCCTAACCTTCAGGACCTCAGAGTGTGACCTTATTTGGAGATAGGGTCTCTACAGGGATGATCAAGTTGAGATGAGGGCATCAGGATGGGCCCTAATCCACTGTGACTGATGTTTTCATGAAAAGGGGAAATTTGGAGACAGATGCACACAAGGAAGATTTTGTGAAAAGACACAGGGGGAAGATGCAGAAAACACAGGAGAAGACAAGCCAGGGAGAGGGGCTTGGTGCAGATTCTCCCTTGCAGCCTCAGAAGGAACCAGCCCTGCTCACACCTTCATCTCAGACTTCTGGCCTCCACAGTGGTGAGACAATCATTTCTGTTATTTAAGCCACATGGTCTGAGGTTCTTTGTAACAACAACTCTAGCTTTATTTTACAGATGAGTAAACTGAGGCACAAAAGGCTAAGTAACTCATCCTGCATCACAGCGAATCAATGGCAGAATCTGGATTCAAACTTACTGTACAGTCTATCGCACATTGCAGGCCCTTGGTTGTTATGGAGACTTGAGAAATACGTAACGACAACTGATATGTTTTGGCTGTGTCACCAACCAAATCTCATCTTGAATTTCCACATGTGTGAGAAACCTGATAGGAGGTAATTGAATCATGGGGGCAGGTCTTTCCCATGCTGTTCTCATGATAGTGAATAAATCTCACAAGATCTGAGTTTTAAGAAGGGTATTTCCCTGCACAAGCTGTGTTCTCTTGTCTGCTGCCATGTAAGACATGCCTTTCACCTTCCACCATTATTGTGAGGCCTCCCCAGCCGCATGGTGCTATAAGTCCAATAAACCTATTATTTTTAATTGCCCAGTATCGGATATGTCTTTATTAGCAAGGTGAACATGAACTAACGCAACAACTGAGGTGAATCTGCAATGAAAACCCTTAGATGGAGGTGAACTGTGAGGGAGGAGAAACTCAGTGAATATGGATTGTCAAACATCAGCACTAGGGAAGTTACAAAATTAGTATCCTTTGAAATAAAGTTACAAAATGAGATAATTAAACAAATGAAACACTGTCACATCTTGCAGAAAGGGAGGGAGATGTATAGGATGGCCTCCTTTAAGGGCCATTCAGCTGTGGTCTGTCCTGGCCTGGAAAAGAGCATGAGGACCTGGGAAATGGTATCAGGAAGCCAGGAGCCTGGGGGTCGGGAGGGAATTGCAGGGGAATCTGAAATCTCCATTGCCCAGCCTGGGACCATACCACATGCTTATTGGAAGAGGCTCAACTCTCTTGCAGGCCAGTGAATACCATCCAGGAAGCTGAAGGGCCTGATTTTGTTGTTTTTTTCTTTGATTCCAAACCTGGGTTTCTTGTTCTGTGCATTGTAATACTTTTGCCTATAATAATTGCAGACTTATACAGTAAGTCTTCAAGATGCCTTTATTTTGTATTTTTCATGGCAACAATATCAATAAGAATTGTAGTTTTCTAATTCTATTATTCACCTATTAGCTGGCTTTTTTCATTAAAGAACTTCTTCTCTTCCACACCTTTTATTTTTCTGCCCTTTCTCTCTGATTAATATTTTGAATATTGCTATGGGTTCACGGATTTCTTATTTATTCAATGTGTCAAGTGCCATCCTTCTCCTTTTTCATGCTCCAGTGTTCCAAGTTAGGACATCCAGAGTCTTTCCTTCCAGTTTCAGTGTCCTTTGACACCATCCCATTAGTCATTAGTGCTCTGAGAGCCCACTTGTTTCCAGCTTTGAAGAACACATAGTCTCAGCACAATTACTAAGGCCTGCATTGCAGCATGGAAGAAGACATAGAAAATGTCTAGCTGAATGGCTATGGCTGTGTTTATAATAAACTTTATTCACCAGAAGAGACTTGGTCCTTGGCATGGTTCATCACTCTTGCTCTAAACGAGTCCTCATCCAGTATCTTTTCTCCCTTGGTTATGAATCTATGATTTGGTGCCATGAGAAAGGGATGCTACCATGAAATCACAGTGCATTCAGACTGTCCCCAACCATGTCACTAGTTTCCCAGCAGTACACTTGCTTATATCTAACAGCAAAACAGCAGGGTGTTATGAAAGGAACACAACATTCAGAGAAAACCTGGGGTTAAGGCCCTACAAGGTCATCCTCTAGGTATGTGATCTGGGCATACCTTGCTGCCTTTCAGGGAGGGTGGGAAGGTTGAATTAGAAAACTAGCTGGTGCATTACACAGAAAGACGAGCGTGTTCTGCCAGTTCTTATGATGACACCATGTTGGTGTCAGTGTTAAGCAAAAGAGAAGACTAGAGAGGAAAAGTCATGCTCAGATATGTGAGTTTTTACAGTGGAGATGATTGTGTGTTGTGGGTTGAACTAAGCTCCCCCCAACCCTTAAATTTATATGTTGAAGTCCTAAGATATAAATTACAGCTCTCCCACTGAAAATAGAGAATTTTCTCTCATCTGTGTGTGTGTGTGTGTGTGTGTCCTGTTCTACAATGTCCAATGTCCAGGGAACATAGAGAAATGCAAACGTCAGACTCTTGAAAAATAAGAGAGAGTAAGGTTCTAGGTTGTAAATGCCTCAGTTCAAATCTTGGCATAACTACTTGCTTCTGGGTAAAATTGAGTATATTTCTCACTCTCTCCTTGCCTTCAGCTTTCTCATCCATATTCTGAATAATAAAACACCTATTTTATAACTTTGTAGTGAAGGAACAATCCATATAAAGCATGTGGCGGAGTGTAAATCCTCATCCCTCTTCTAAAAGAGGCAGTTTGGGCATAGAGTGGCAGGAAGAGGGGAAAGTCTCTCTACAGAGTGTGTGCTCTGCACAGGATGGTGTGCCGAGTGCCCTCCTATGCGTGGCTTCATCTGTGCTTTTAAAGACTAGAAAGCTAAAGTGGAATAGCTAAAAGATTATGCAGGTCCTAACGCCATACAGCCAGGGTGATGGGAATATGAGATGGTTCCAGTCCAGACTCAGTGGCCCCAAATACTGTGCTTCAATCTTTACAACCCAAAAGACATGTGGACTGATGTTTGGAAGAACAAGAGGCTGCCCCCTTCTCCATTGTGAAACTTCAGGGAGAGAAGCCTTCACGTTGTACCCAGCCCTGTGGAGAGAAAGAGCGACGCACAGCTAGGAAGGTTTAGTGTAGCCAACAGTGCTCAGGAGACCAGAACCACATTTTTTCTGGTGGGAGGCTTCTGATTCTTTTTCCCTTTTGGGCTCAAAGCTTTGATAAATACAAACACTCAGGACCAGACATCATTGTCTGAGGTAGCTCCATGTTTTATATTCACCTAAACATTATACTAGCCTCAAGGTTCTATTATTTGGTTGGAAAGGCAAATCTGGATTTAATAAAAGACAAGTCAAATCCTTATATTAACTTCTGCTTATTTGGTCATCATTGAAAAGAATGACTACAACTTCTAATGGTAAAACCCTTCAATGCAGCACAAATATTTATTCTGGGCTGAATCGTGTCTCGGGAAAGCAGGCCTGTTACATCTGAAAACTGCTCCTGCATAGCTGTGAGTTCCAGGATTGCACCCACTTCATTCTTGAGCAATTAAGGACAAAGACCTTCTCCCCTTACTGTGGCCTCTTTCCATAGTCCTCAGCACCTAGAGGATCTCTGCAGACTTTTATGGAATGATGGAATGATTTCCTAGTCACTGTGGTTTGGTTATCCACCAGCAGTAGATCATTAGGGTTATAAATATCTAAAAAGACAAGATTAGGTGAACAGTCTTTAGCACTATTATATTTTTAAACATTTCTATTTTTCATTATTACTATTCATAACAATTTCTACAAGTACAAATGAGATTCAATTGATAGTCAAATGCCTGCTACTTAAAAATTTATTCTTAGAGTTCACGATTGCTCCAAAAAAGCAGATAATTAATGAACTCACTTGTCCATTTCTCCCTCTGCCTCCTTCCACCATCCCAGGCCCATCTCCTCCCTGCATCCCCCTCATCCCAAGCCCATATCCCTCCTACCATCACCTCCCTGCCGGCCAGTGTAACAGCAGCACACAGAACACAGCACATGGCACACAGAACACAGCACACAGCACACACTATTCAGCAGAAGCTTCCCTGGCTGTTCCTTCCAGACACCAGTGAGGGGGTGAATCTCCAAGGCCAGGGAGAAGCAGCCAATAACTGCGGAAATGAGGAGACTCAGTGGTTTCTCTGAGAAAACCTTTGTAGTTGTGAACAAGACAATGGCAATTAATATAATGTTAGTTGCTTTAAATCAGTCTTGTTTGTGTGAAAGAAACCCTGAAACGGTTGAGCTATGATACCTTCTGGCAGGCAGTGGGCTACATGGCTTTTCAATAGCTATTTGGTTAATTAAAAGAGTTTCAAGCATTTCTTCATCTCCTCCAAGTAGCTGAGGTCACTAGGAGGAGGGATTAGACCACTGCAATCCCATTTTGCATCCCACTCTTCCGACTTACATTACCGATCGCTTAGACACTGTGGGCCAACCAATCTTCTGGAATGTTTAAAACAAGAGAGAGAAGAATGCACAGAGAAGTTAGTCTAGGAAATTAGATAATTAACTTTAAATCCAATCACCAATTGAATTATAAAAGAGAAGACACATATTTAAAATTCGTTAAAGTTAACCCATTTCAAAGGCACTCATATAGAAGTCACGAATATCATTGGTTTCCTTTGATTCCACCGGGTAAGGAAATATTTGTGTCTACAGAACCTTGAGCATTGCTGAGCACAGAGCGTCTCAGATTTATCAGAAGTATGGCCAGTGATCAGAGCTCCCTGTGTGTAATCAATAAGAAAAATTTTAAACATAATCAAACCCAAATAAACTTACATTATTAGTACAAATGAGATTTTAGCCCTCCTTTTAGTTGCTTATAATTTTTTAGCAAAGTGAGTTAAGTCGTATTTATCATTCAAATACTTTTAAAACTTTTAGTCTGCATTGAATGAGAATACAACAAAATTATGACTCATCAAGTCATTCATTAGTCCCTGTAGATTTATTTACTACATACCCTCAATGTGTCAGGTACTATTCTATCAGGTTGGTGCAAAAGTATTTTTTTTTTTTTGGCAAAATTTAACCTGCAATTACTTTTGCACCAACCTAATAGAAAAAGAGAAGGATACAAAATGGAGTTTTACAGCATCCCTACCCACAAGGAGTCCATAAGCTAGTCAGGAACCCAATGATATTACCAGGTGTTGATTTTTCCCCCCCATTTATGGGAAGTAGAGGAAATAGACTGACAACTGTCTATTGTTCTTAAGCAAGATAAAATATACCAATGTCTTGGCATCCCTTTAAGAGGGTAATCAATACCAGCTAGCTGCTATGACAATCACCAAATCTGTATGGCTTAACACAAAAAAGGTTTATTTATTTTCACTCAAAGTAGCTGCAGGTCAAGTGGCTCTCCTCCATCTTATAGTCATGGTGTCTGGAAAATCTGGAATCCAAGGGTTCAGCGGCAGAACAAAAAGATGGCAGAGGAAGTACAGGCCTGAAAGTGGTAGACGTCACTTCCCCTCTCATTCCACCAGACAGAACTGGGTCATATGACCCCAAACTAACTGCAAGTGAGGCTGGGAAATGTAGTTTTTCTGGGATCCCAGGAAAAGGCACAATGTAGAGAACACAAGGTTGCTCCTGCTTCGGTCTATTGCAAACGACCAGACACCTGCAAAGATAGAGGAACTATGCAATGCTTACAAAGATACTATGTAACAAGGTATTTTCTTGGAACTCATGCTTCTTTAATTTCTGTTTTATTTTTTTGATAAAAGATTTGAGCCTTACTTTCCCTTAATTAAAATACATGGAGTTGCTTCTGTGTTCCTGACCAAATCCTGATATAATGATTAAAAACATGAATTTTCATGTTCAAGAGACAAGAGTTGACCTACCAGCTCTCCTACAAAGGTGGAAATGCTAATTCTACTTATCTCATAGGGCTGTTCTGACAATTAAATGAGTTAAGGAATGAAAGTACATTGTAGACTGTATAAAATCAAGGGACAATAAATATTCCATTTAATGGGAAAACTTCCATTTCCAAAGGTTATTTCTTCTCCACAGCCTTAATAAAATATCTTTTAAAAGACCCTTTTCATATGAGGATGATACCTCTGAGAACTTTATCTTTCTATAGAGGTCTTTGAAACTTCTGTTCCACATTCATTCCTTTTTTGTCCAAACCTCTAAGGGAAGAGACATACAGCTCTGGTTACATGAGCTTCCCCACACTATCCCTCAGCACAACTTAGTGAACCCAAGAAGGCAATAGGATCTGATTGCAGAGGGGCCCAATTAGACTCCCTTTCCTTGTTTGTTTAGTGTAAAATGAGATTTCCTGAATTTAACATCTTGTAGCCTTGGTTTATACAGCTGAGATTTCTTATTAACGTCTGAGATTGGTTTGCATCCTGGACACAGGCTGCATACCATTACAGAGGGATTTATTTGGTTCTTCTGGGAAGGACTCCATTATGTGCTCCAAAAGTATTGCTTTTCTCAAGTTTATCCAGGAAAGCATGGGTGGCCCTTCCATAATTGGGAAATTAATTGTTGACTGTGGAAAGAAGAGGTCATAGGAAATTCTTAAATTCTAACCTCTGCCAAGTTCCAGATTCCGTACATTATTCTTGTGCCTTCCACTCCACCCCCATGCATACTTTTTGTCCAGTTGTTTGTCTTTGGGCCTCACGTACATAAAACCAATGTGTTCCTTGGAAAATGTGTGCCAAGGTTTTGTGTTTTTAAATTTAAATTAATGGTATCATGCAGCAAGTACAGTGGCCATACAACTGATTTTCCAGGGAATGTTGAGATTGAAATGGGCACCTAGTAATATTTACTCTGAGATAACAGGCAAAAACTGGGACTAAAACTCATGTTCACCCAAAACATAAAATTAAAGTGTTTTCTTAAAAAAATCTATACATTGTTAAGTTTTTTCAGTCTTTACATATTCAGGTCAAGGAATAGGATCTCATATTACATTGTGCCATGATGTCTGCCTTACACAAAGCTTTAATGAATGACGTCATTTGCTTTTCAAAATCAATATTTTTCTCATTGCTCATGAATTTGAGTTTCTTTTACATATTTATTAACCACTAATATTTCAAGGCCTGTAACCTGACTATTCATAATCATTGCCCATTTTTCTGTTGTGTTTTCCTTTTCTTCCTAATTTACATGAGCTCCTATGTATTCTAGATGTGAATTTTTTGAAAATTTAAAGATTTTATAACTATCTTTCATTAGTATGCCTTCTTCTATGTTTGTCTCTGACATTCCTGGTTAAAGACATATCTTTCATTTAGATGTAGTCATATTTACAACTATCACTTATTTACATTTACTACTTTATTACGTTTTCCTTTATGGTTTGTGCTTTTGAAATCTTACCGACAGTCTTCGCTCCTCTCAGTGATATTCTTCCTCATTTTCATAAACTTTAAATCTTTACATTTTACATTTAGGCTTTTATTCCATTTGGAGTTTTATTTTGGAGTTTATTTGTTGTGAGTTGGGATCTACCTTTAATTTTCAGATCCAGGTTTCCCAATATATTTGCTAAACCTCTGTGATTTCTCTACTTCATCACACATCAAGTTTGCAGGCTTCTCGATCTGTTCCTGGTTGTATGTCAATTCCTGTTCCAAAATACTGTTTGTTGACAAATGTTTGGAAACATGTCTTTCTGTCTGGTAGGGCTATTGTCTCTTTTCTTCATTTCCAAAGTTTCTTAACTGTTGAATGTATTTTGAATCAGTTTTCCAATTTTCCAAAACCTGCTACTGAGAAACTGCTTAGAATTGTATTGAATTGGTAAATGGATTTTAGCAAAACTGATTATTCATAAAATTAACTCAGCCAACAGGGGTTTGAAGCAATTCGGGTTGCATTTATTCAAGAAAAGTGACAGAATCTCAGTGAGAACAGCAAGCTTTGAGGGATTTGAACTTGCCCAATTGCCTTCTTTCTTTCTCCAGCTCTGCAGGAGCCTTGAAACCAACATCCCACACTCATAATGAAAACCTGGCAGGAGGCATAACAGGATTGGAGGTGCTTCAAAGCCTCAGGTCCAGAGAACTTATTACATGTGAGGATCTTCAATAAGACTCATAGCTGATTCCTCCTCAGAAACCACAGAGACCAGAAGGTAAATTCAAAGTGCTGAAAGTTAACTTATCCAATCAGTCAACTCTTGTACAGGTCTCCTTTTTTTGTTCTTAGAGTATTTTATTTTTCTAATAATGATGTTTTATATTATCGTTTTATTATTCTTAAGTACTGTATTTTTGTTGCTACTATAAACGGTATTTCTATTGCCATTTTGTCTAACATTTTCTGGTGGTCAAATTTCTAGCTAGTGTGGAGGAACACTGATGGTTTTTACTTCTTGATTACCTCTCTGGCAATCTCAGTAAACCTCGTGATAGTAGTAATGGCTCTTTTTTTGATTGATTAAGCCACTGGATTACCCACACCCCTCTTGATTATTTCTGTTGAAATAATCATGTTATAGGCAACTAATGACAATGTTACTGCTCTTATAATCTATATGTGCATTTCTTTTTCTTTTCTTAATGCTTTGACTCATTCAGTCGATTGCCATTCAGAGAGCAGATATTGAACATTCACACGTGCAATGGTTGTTTTCATTATCTTGTGCCCAAAGAGAAGATGATTAAAATTTGCCAGTTCAATATAATATTGGAAGTAGGGTTTTGATAAATAACTTTCAACAAACTGTAAGAGTTACTTTCCCTTTCTAATATTCTAATGGCGCTGGTTTCTAGAAAAATAATAGGTATTGAAGTTGATCTTCAATGGATGCTTTTTTCTGCATCCATTTCTATTAAGGTAACTATTTAGATTTTTTTCTACTTTCCATTATATGATACATTAAATAACTATATTTTCTGAGGCTAAACTGTCCTTGAATCTTTGGTATAAATGCTGCTTGATCATGAGATACTATTTTTTATGCTCTCATAAAATTAGTAAATTAATTTTATTTAGGATCTTAAATCTACATACATAAGTAAAACCTGATTGGTTTTTTTTTTGTTCTTATGATATCCTCATCTAAT
This sequence comes from Alouatta palliata, assembly GCA_004027835.1. Taxonomy (NCBI): domain Eukaryota; kingdom Metazoa; phylum Chordata; class Mammalia; order Primates; family Atelidae; genus Alouatta; species Alouatta palliata. The sequence continues at coordinate 44,199 of PVKV010014342.1, read as the reverse complement.
ATTAGAATCAATCTTATAAAGTGTGAAGTGTGAAGCCTCATGAAGTGTGTTAAGATGACTTCACTTTTTATATTACGTGGGACAAGTTCCATCAGATAGAGATTACCTGTTTCCTGGAAGTTTAAAATTACATATCTAACTATACAAAATTACGTTGTTAATATTTCATTTTATTTCATGGTTACTCATCTATACATATGTATACATATTTGTATGTGCATATATACATATATATACATATACATGCATATATACTGAATTTGGCTTCTCAGAAATCTATCTATTATCAAAGAGATTTCCATTTTATTGGCAGATACTTTTTTAGTGTTACTATATGTTAAGTGTAGTAATTTGCTTAATTTACCATCATTTTTCATTTTCCATAGTCCATTTTGTTTATTACCATCTTCTCTCTAACTTTGGGGATAACTTTTGTTAGAAATCTAGCTGACTTTTTAGTATTTCCATTGCATGGACTGAGGCATTTGTTAATTATCTTGTATGTGGTTTTGTGTGCACATGTGTGTGCTGCTTTTTTTTTTTTGAAGCAAAGATTTTTTTACTTGTATGAAAGTAAGATATAGACAAACTAGATGCTAAAAGAAAATATGCAAATAACTACTCACTATGAAAAGTGAAAACTAATGAAAATATTCTAATATATAATGACAATATTTTCTTCCAATCATTTCTTGCCTTTGGAATTTTTTTTTTTGAGTCTCACTCTGTCACCAAGACTGGAGTGCAGTAACCCAATCTTGGCTCACTGCAACCTCTGCCTCCCAGGTTCAAGCAATTCTTGTGCCTTAGCCTCCCAAGTAGCTTGTATTACAGGCATGTGCCACCACATCTGGTGAATTTTTGTATTTTTAGTAGAGACAGGGTATTGCCATGTTGGCCAGGCTGGTCTCAAACTCGTGGCCTCAGGTGATCTGCTCACCTTGACCTCCTAAAGTGCTGGGATTACAAGCATGATTCTCCACCCCTGGCCCCTTTGGAACTTTTATTAAATTAATGTTACAACTTCTATCTTCCATATCTTTTAACTTTCTTTCTCAATCATCGTATTACATTATTATTTTTGAAGGTATTTTGGAAGACATTATTTGAATTCACCTTAAAAATTGATTCTTCAACTATATCTATGTATTTGTAAACCTCCATTCATTAAGCTCTTTATTTCATCAATTTCATTTGTCATGCCCAAAGACTTCATGTATGCTTGTTATTGCTTTCAATATCTTTTTTATTCTGAGATTATCTGTATGTGTGTATACATACATACACACACACAGACACACACACTTAGGGCTCAGAAAACAATATTCCCAAAAGAAGGCCTCAGCAGCAGCCTTAGCAGTGAAAGTTTTTCTCTTTCTCCTGCCTTTCTGTCTCTCAGTCTTCAGCCAGTCATAGAAATGAAAATCTCTCTTTCCCAAGATCGGTCATAGAAACCAAAATCCCTTTCCCCAGAGCCAATCATAAAACTGAAAATATTACCTAAGTGCTCTCTCTGCCTTTTTGTGTAAAAACTGGCCATAGAGAAAGTATCTTACTTAACGGTAGATCATAAGACCCCTGATATGGTTTGGCTCCGTGTTCCCACCCAAATCTCTCTTCAAATTGTAATAATCCTCATGTATCAAGGGCAGGACCAGATGGAGATAATTGAATCATGGGGGTGGTTTCTCCCCTACTATTCCTACAATATATGATGGTTTTATAAGGGGCTTCCCCCTTCTCTCAGCACTCATTCTCACTCCTGCCGCCCTGTGAAGAGGTGCCTTCTGCCATGATTGTAAGTTTCCTGAGGCCTCTCCTGTCATGTGAAACTGAGAGTCAATTAAACCTCTTTTCTTTATAAGTTACCTAGTCTCAGGTATTTCTTTGTAGCAGTGTGAGAATGGACTAATATAACCCCATTCCAAAGAGGGTCCTGCCAAATACTCAGAAGGAAGGAACGCAGGCTCAGAGAGGCTCAGAAAAGTCCAGATATACAGTCCTTGCTGGGCGTCCCCATGCTGCCTATTAGCATTAGAATATACAATTTTGGTCCAATCATATTTCTATACAGCTGTTCATACTTTGTTGAACCTAAGCATAAAAACAGACAATTTTCCCTATATGTTTGCATCTTCATTATGAAGGCTACTGTGTACATACATTAAATATATTTGTATGCATTTTCTCCAATTAACCTGTTTTCTGCAAGTGGATTTTTCAGCAGACCTTCAGAAGATAATATACCTGTTTTATATTCTTATTCTTCATCATTCTGTCAGTTTTGATTCCTCAAGTATGGACAGTTCTTTTTATTCAGTGGTTCTCATAGTGCTTTGGCCAGAGAGATTTCCTGTGAGATCATCTTTTATTCTCATGGGACTACTAGCTGCTTTGTTTGCAATGTGTGCTGGATGATGGAGTAAAAGCATGCCTTTGGTTTATTTCCCTCCAGGTAAGTTTGGGGCTGTCCCAGGGAACAGAGTTCCCAGTGTTACATTCTAGGGTCTGGATTCCCCTTACTGCCTTCCCCGACCATAGAACTTTCTGGGATTTCCTTTCCAGGCACTGCTCAGTCCCCATGGTTATCAGCCTCTGTCACTAACATGTCCCACTTGGTAGAAGTGGGACTCAGGGACTCTGCCAGGCTGGCCAGATCTGCTGTACCATCTGCTGAGGATTCCAGCCATGCTGTGGTCTAGCTCCAAGTTAACCCTCCACGTTGAGCTGTGATGGGAATGACCCATATTTTATTCTTACTCTGTTGATGTTAAAGCACTGACAAAGATCCATTCATGGAAGCATGTGAATAAAAGCAAAACACAACAACCAAAGCAAAGCACGACCACCCCTCCCTGGCTGTGGGTGATGATTCTCTCCTGCTCCCAGCTGCTGTCCAGTTCCTCTTCCACTTTCTGCTGCAGTCATGGAGGCTCAATGACCTTCTCTCCCCAGAGGGCTTCCCACAATCTTTATATCAGGCTTTATAAAGTTCTGATGTACCTTGACCTTCATGTATCATGCACGTCCTCTCAAGAATAGAATGAAGACACCCATATCTTAAATATCTCTTCTACAATTTCTAGTGCACTATTTAAAATATTCAAAATAAAAGAATCCAGGATACAAGATGCAGGTGGTGATAGTCAGAATAAAGAGTCTGGAATAGAGATTCCTAGAAAGAAACAGTATGAGGAACATTTGTAGGGATTGGTGAGCTGGCAGCCATATCAACCCAAGGCCCATTCTTCCTGCCATGGTTGGTGGGACTCAGTGTCTAGAGAACGGCTGGTGCAGCCTTGAATTCTTAGATCACACGCTGGTCACATTGCATGGCTGTGCTGAAGGTGAAAACTTTCTTTCAATATCAAAGCTAGACAGAGTAATCACTGACAGACAGCAGTGAGATGATATCTGGTGGAGTTAAGATACCTTGGGGATAGACAGCTGTGTTTGGAATTTATTTGATGTACATATGCAGTCTGTCACTTTTCTAGCCAACCTCATATTGCTGTCTTGCCTCTCCATTATCTCCCCAATTTGAGAGATTAGAGAGAAATATTTTGTTTGTCAGCTCAGAAGTAAGCACTGTCCCTTACCTGAAAAGACTTGAAGCAGGGTTTAACAAGCTAATTTGAACTAAATAGAAAATATTCTATCATGATATCAGCTGGTCTCTTTGTTTGCACATGCTGTTCCTCTGTTGTGAGTAATCTGGTAAAATCCGTGAAACTTAGTACATATGGATCAGTCAAAAATGAATGCCCACTTTGGAAACCTGCCAGAAGAAGTCAATGCATTTCTCTACAGGAAGTGCCTGGATTTATAACCTACAGGATTGAGGACCGTTAAAATGAGAAAGGCATTTCACGTCAATTAGAAAATGTCTCCAGAATCTTCTGATTCTATCTCAAGTGAGAAGCTAAGTCCAAAAAGGCTGGAGACCAATTTCTAATGATCATCTTTACATTTGCATAAACTTTGACATTTTTGGAGGAATAAAAGTATGTGCATATGAATATCCAGATGTTAACTCCTCTGAATGAACAAAGACAAGGTTTCTCCCATCACCTGGGAAGTTCAGTAGGTGAAGTAGAACTTAGTAGAGCTGGTGTTTAGATCCTCAGGGGATGTTGGTTTAAGAACTCGACTACTTTAGAATGTGCAAGATCTGCACTTGCCATCTGTCCATGAAGAAAGGGACAGAGAACTAAGGCTCACTGAGATGTGTATGTGTGATCAGCACTGTGCTGAACGCTTTGCACATATTTTCACAACCAACTACCCAAGAATTTTGTGAGGTGTTTCATATCATCTGCAATCTATTGATGAAGAACTGAGGCTCCAAGATGCATTTACCTGCTCACAGTACTAAGAAGCATTGTGTACATGTTGCTAAATACATACAAGACATTATTTTCTCTCTTTTTTACCTACAAAATCTCCACTGAGCTTTCTTGGTGACAGGTCTGAGATACAGCATGTAAGTAAACACTGACTTAACGTCTCACCTTTTAAGGAAGAGATAAAGGTAAACGGCAGAGATTAGCCATTGTCACCATGCTGTTTGTCCTCATGATGAAATTGTGTGTAGCAGACAGGCTCTGAGTGGCTCTATTTCTCATACATACTTTTGTCTTTAATTTGAATCCAAAAATGTGGCAGAAGTTTGACTATAGAGGGACATGGTCAGCCAAATGTTTCACTGGGGATAGAAGAGAAGGACTGTAAGATAGAAGGTCAGGAACACAAAACTATTGGTCATCCCTTTGAAGTACAGCATGAGGCTTGGCTTCTGATCCAGGTTGAACCCAGATTAAAAAACAAGTAAACTGTATTGGTTTGTTAACTAGGAATCTCAAATACAACCAGTACTGTCTACTAAGGTCCTCAGCAACAGGAACATTGAAGAAAGAAGGAGAGAGTGAAGACAGAGAAAAAAAGAGAGAAAGGAGGAGAAGTTGAAAGAGGAGGAAGGACAAGGAAAGGAATGAATGAAGGAAGGAAGGAAAGAGAGACAAAGGAAGAAGAAAGAAAGAAAGAAAGAAAGAAAGAAAGAAAGAAAGAAAGAAAGAAAGAGAGAGAAAGAAAGAAAGAAAGAAAGAAAGAAAGAAGAAAAGAAAGAAAAGGGAGGGAGGGAAGGAAGGAAGAAAGAGAAAGAGAGAGAGAAAAAGAGAAGGAAAGAGAAAGAAAGGAGGAAGGAAGGAAGGGAGTGAAAGAAAGTGAGAGAGATATAAAGAGTGGCAAGTCCCTCTTCATCTCTGTGTATATATAGACACATCTCTGCCTTCATAGAGCTTACTGCCTAAGAAAATTTTCAATAAAATGTTAAGATTCCAATGGTAGTTAAATGAGAGAAATATTAAAGGTCGCTTAATACATGGGAGAAACATCAATAAATTTAAAAATAGAAAACTATTTTTGGCAGGTAATTAAATAAATAATTGATTTAAAACCATCTTGTGATACTAGGCATAGAAAATTTGCATGTACACATATGTGTGCACACAAACACACAGAGACCCACAATCTGATACTGGTGAGACTGGGCTGAACTAGCAGGCACCAGCTCCTGTCCAGTCCAATAGCATAATAAGATACAAGAACCTTCTTTGAGTGTTGTGGCTCTTTTCCTGTGACCAGGTGACCCCGTCATTTGGAATTTTACCTAACAAAAAGTTTAACAGAAGCAAAAATCTATTCAAGTGCATTTCTTATAGTGTTATCTAAAATAGTACAAAATTCCCCATCAATAATTGGTTATTACCATATGTAAAAAATACTAAATTTTTCAACATCCAAGAAAATGTTGGTACATTCAAAGACTACATAGAACTGCCAGCGTGGTGGCTCACACCTATAATCCCAGTACTTTGGGAGGCTGAGGCAGGAGGATCACTTGAGGCCAAGATTTCAAGACCAGCCTGAATATCATGGCAAAACCCTATCTCTACTAAAAATGCAAAAAAAAAAAAAAAGAAAAAAGAAAAAGCTGCGTGGCCGGTGTCTGTAGTACAAGCTACACAGAAGGCCAAGGCATGAAAATCTCTTAAACCTGGGAGGTGGAGGTTGCAGTGAGCCGAGATTGCACCATTGCACTCCAGCTTGGGTAACAAGAGCGAAACTCCATCTCAAAAAAAAAAAGAAAAAAAAGAAAAAAAAAGATTACATAAATATAGGAAAGGTTTTTAATGTGTTTTTAAATTTCCAAGGCAAGGTAAAATACAAAATAACAATTTCTGTATGATTTACACTATATAAAAATAATTCTTTGTATAGACAAGAACCAGGATGCTATATGACAAAAAAGGAATTCTGTTGCATCTGCTTGTTGAGAGGAGAGGAGGTTTAATTATTTAGAACATTATTTAGTAATGCTGCATAATCTTTTCAGTATAAAAAATAAGTAGATTCTGCAGTGAGCCAAGACTGCACCATTGCACTCCAGCCTGGGTGACAGAGCAAGACTCCATCTCAAAAAAAAAAAAAAAAAAAAAAAGAAATTAGATTCAATAACAGACAAAGGAAGTAGAATTTACTATGGCTGAGCAAGGAATTAAAAATACTGATCAATGATTGGTGACAAAAAATGGAATCAGTCATCAAACTTTAAAATATGATGCAGATGGTTTCATGGTTGAAAAATAGAATTCTTGGAAATTAGTTGTGAGCCCACCTGGTGGGGTTTAGAAGAATTCACCAAGCAGCCTACATGTTTGTCAGAGCAACCTGATATTCAGCATGCAATTTAAAAAAAATGCCCAATCATATATGTTTCTATTGAATACCTTATGCACCTATAAATTGCCTAGCTACTGGAAAATACATAAGGTTTTAAATGCACGTGCTGTAGAAAGAGTTCTTGTGATATCGAGCATACCTGGAGGTTAATTTTGAAACTTGGAAGAGTGTGATTTGCATATTACAATCTGAAGAAAATCACAGTTAGAATTCTCTACCTCACACTGTCTCCTTCCTCCTGCTCCTACCCATACATCCTTCTTTCACCACCACATCTCCCCTCCTAATAAAATCTAAGCCATGTGACTTTTTTCAACATCTGCTTCCTTTCTTTTCTTTCAGAGAAAGCACGCATGAATAATCAGACTGCACTGCTGCTGTTAATTGTAAAAATCATTAGTAAACTTCCAGGTGCTGTTTACTATCTAAGCATTGTAATTTTCTATCCTAAAATCAGCAACTGCCCCACATCATTGTCTGCCCTGGGGCATGAGCACTGTGCAGCTTTGAGGCTGTCAAAGGCAGTTGCAGCCCCATTTACTGGGACTGAAAGAGATCGATCCACACCTGCAGCGTTTGAGGCAATAATTCCTGATATTAACGAGACCTCATGAGGAGAGGACTCTTTTGCCAGCCTCCTCATGATTCAACACTCTCCAATCCATGTGGAATCACTGAATATGCTGTGATAGGCTGACACCCACCACGTCCATTCTTCCCCTTTTTGCCACCACGCCACCTATTGTCCAAAGATTCTGGAAAGAAACCTGTAGAGAAGAGAAAGCCAGCCTAGATGCATTTGTCTCTAACTTGTCAGCCCGACATGCCTGAATATTTGCAATTGCAAATAAAGTGCAGAGGAAGAACAAACTCTAGAACCCTCAAGAGCCCAAATTACAAGAGGTACAAAGAATCCTGGAGATTTAACTGAGAGAAGAGAGCATAGCACAGAGAGGAAGTAACTTGCCCAGTGCCATACAAATGCTGTCTAATGCTTTGGTTACACAAAACAGATTACAACTTCCATCTGTTTCCTTGAAGGCACCTGTGGTTTTCCTCAAGAAATTCAAGATAAAAGAAAATAAAGCTTGAGTTTACATTTTCCCAGGTACTACAATGGCATCCCTTGGTACACCTGCTGTTCTTTCTCTGGGGCTCCCAGTTCCTGCTCCACTCCTCCAGGCAGGATTCTACACAGCCTTCCAGTAACACTGCAGGGGCGTCCCTCGGGTGTTCTGGATACATCTTTGCCTATAACCTGCTGCACTGTGTATTTCTACAGTCATAGCCATTATTTTCCTGCACTGTGTCATCTGTTTGCATGCTCCTGTTTCAATGGTATTCAAAGTGCCTCTGATAAAAGTGCTTTTCCTTCTTTTTCTTTTTTTGTTCTTGGCCTAGTTCAATACCTGAATAAATGAATAAAATTTCTTAAGAAAGCATTTATAATATCTAATGTTTTAATGAATGTTTGAGGTAGAATGTTCTTAGAGACCATCTAACCCAACTTCAAAATTAATGTCTGCATCACAGGCACAAGAATGTTAGTGACTATGTGAACTATGTTTGCACTTTGGCATCATCACCACCCCCTGGAGTCTCCTCTACAACTTTGTCCCCAAGACAAAGCCTAGGACTGCATTTTTTAGACTCTCTTCCCCATCAGCTTCCATGAAAAGGAAGGAGTCCATGTCCTCCAGCAGCTGTGGCAGGAAGAAGTACAGGTGACTCATAGACCAGTGTGGGGAAGAAGCAGATGTGATTGTTTCAGCAGTTCCCAGGCAAGCACCTCCACAGCTCCTGCTATAGTGTTGCAAGCTGAGAACTTCAGCAATAGCTTCACTGTCCTTCGTTGCCCTGGCTTTTTCAAAATTTTGCTAGGTTTTGTTTCCTTGCATTAAAATCTTCCTATGATAAAAGAGTTATCTTATTAACGCATGATGTGGGTCAACACACAGAGTTGGGGTAGAGAATAAACCCTGATCTTATATCATAAAAATAAAATCCAGACAGAGTATAGATCTACATGTGAAAAGAAAAGTAAACAATACATTTAAAAGAAAACATACAAGAGCATCTTCACGACCTGAAGGTAGGTAGACCTTATACAAGACACAAAAAAATTGCTACCCATAAAACACAAAATGACAAACAGAACTCCATTAAAGTTGGTAATGTCTGTATATCAAAAGACACCGTTAGGAGAAGTCAAGCCACAAAATAAGAAAGGATATTTGCATGACACATATTTGAGAAGACTACCCAGAATATACAAACATTTACACAAATCAATAGAAAAGGCAGACATCTCAAAGTAGGAGAAAGACTTCAATGGGTACCTCAAAAAAGAATACCTAAATAGCCAAAAGCATGTTAAAATTTTCTCAAATTAAGTAATTATTAGATAAATGCAAATTAAAACCACTATATACACAAGAGAACGTCTGTAATTTAAATGACAGACAAAACAAAGCATTATGTTTGCAGCAACTAGATCTCACCTACTTTTAAGAGTAAATTGATACAACTATGCTTGCGTGTCGTTGGAAAACACTGTAAAACTGAAATTTTCTACTCAAGCTGAACATCCATCGATCCTACATCCTAGCAATTCTACCTGTACATATATATTAATAGAAATATACACACATGTTCACAAAAGACATACAAATATTTATAGCAGCAATATTTTAGTTCCTATTACAAACAGCCCTCAATCAATCCATAGAATAGACTGTGATGTATTCATACATGTGACATGATAAAGCAATGAGAATGAAATAACTACAAAATTTCCCAACAAATCGCAATTTTGATGAATCACAATCAAAGTAGCCCAAATACAAAAGAATACATACTGGATAATTGCATTTACATAAAGCTTAAAAATCAGAAGAAAAATCCGTGGCTTTAGAACTTAGAATAGTGGTTACTTTTGGGGAGGTAATGACTATGAGGAGAAGGACTTCTTGTTAATATTGAACTTCTTGTTCTGGATTCTTGTTACATGGCATGTTCAGTTTGTAAAAGTTCATTGAAATTCACTGTTAATATTTGTGCATTTTTTCTATAATCCTATATTGAATAAAAATGTTGCATTAGAAAACATTTAGACTGGGGATACCTGGAATGTCTTCCATTTTCCTGACTGACAGAGTAAATTATTTAAAATTTATAGGTAATAAGTTTCAGGGCCATGGTTACGAAGATGATGGTGACAATTATAACAACAATTACAAATATCTTCAACTACAGTGAAAATAGTACTACTGTTTATTAGGTGGTAGACAATAAGTCGGGGATTTTTCATAACCTGACACTGTCCTTGGAAGCAGGAGTTGGAATTCCTGTTTCACGGATTGGGAAATTGAAGGTAGCTAATTTGTTCAGTAACCCAGTTCCTGTCAGGGTCAAATTTGACTCTCAGACAGAATCTACTGATTCTACGCAGATTTCCCACTTCACAACACGACTAGCTTTATGAAAGAATGATATAATTTTTCATCTGTAGCTCAGAAACCCTTCTCAGTTTGTAAATGCCGAGTCACTCAAAGTGATGCCCTGTCTGCGAAAGTGCTGTGAGTTCTGTCTGTCTGAATGAGGCAAAGATCAAGGCTGATGGGATTTCTGCCCTCACTGTTTAGGGTCCCTCAGACATTTGTGGGGCTTTGTAACAACCCTCATCAAAGTATATAACTCAAGAGATGCAGGATCTGCCAATCCTAAGCAGTTCTTCCCACCTCCTTTCTTAGGAAGAACTTTCACACATCCTTGGTACTGGGCAGGGATGAGAACAGGCTGCAGGGTTGGCAGCTGCCTGTGAGGGTCTCATCTATAGCAATGTCTTCTCTTTTTTACATCCTGCTAAAATGGAGATTGTGAATCTCTGGAATCAGATAAAATGTTATTTTCTCATTTGGAAAAAAGAGAGAGAGATAGAGAACTTTTAATGTCTCATAAAGCTATAGGAGAGGGTTTGGTAAAATGAGCATTTTAAACTCCCACCTCAGAAGTATGCAGAATACAAGAGAAGAGAATTTCCCTTCAGGATTCTCCATCTCCTCTGCATAAGAGAAAGGAAGACCAGCAACCCTTCTTGCAGAAAGAGAAGTCCTCCATCTCACAGAATCCTCAATCTCCTCACACATTCCCCCATCTCCTCACAGAGTCCTCCATCTCCTCACAGAGTCCTCCACCTCCTCAGAGTCCCCTAAGTCCTGCGTCTCACAGAGTCCCCCATCTCCCCAGAGTCCTCCATCTCCTCACAGAGTCCCCATCTCCTCACAAATTCCCCCATCTCCTCAGAGTCCTCCATCTCACAAAGTCCTCCACCTCACATGATCCTCCACCTCACATAGTCCCCCATTTCACAGAGTCCCCCATCTCACAGAGTCCTCCATCTTAGAGTCCTCCATCTGACAGAGCCCTCCACCTCACAGAGCCCTCCATCTTAGAGTCCCCCATCTCCTCACAGTCTCCCATCTCACAGAGTCCTCCATCTCCCACAGTCCCCCATCTCCTCCGCATAACAGAAAGAATGAACTGCAGATGGAAGGAAATCATCCTTTGAAGAAGGAAATTAGACTTTTTCTTGTCCTTAGTGAACTTCCTCTCCTGTTTCTCTTGATGACAAGTCTCAGTCTTCACCATGATTTTAGTCTCTCACTGGACCTCCTTCACCTGTTCCAGCATTCGATCCTGAACTTCTACTTCAGAAGAACCTGAAGCCAATAGGTCATCGCAGCCCCTCTGCCCATACACCTACAGAGAGGCCCTCACCATCCTCATCCCCTTTTCTCCTGCTTTAGGGCAGAGCATGGCCTTGAGTTCTTCATGCAAAACCATTCCCCTACACCCTCAGTCCTCCCATCTTCCTTTAAGGGCTCTTTCCAGCAGTTTACAAAAAAGCGCGTCTCTCCAAACCCACCAAACTGACTCCTCCTATGTTGGTGTCACCATCCAAAACCTCTCCCCTGCTCACTTCTCATCTAAACTGGTCTCTGGCGAGATCGCCGTGATCTTCTGCCTGCTTCTGGACACCCTTTTGAGGGGTGTGGTGGAGCCTGAACCCTCCACTTTGCTGTAGCTGCTTCCACCAAACTTGCATAATGTCAAAATCTACCTGAAACTTTTCGTTTTCTCCTGGCTGACTCTCTGCTGCAATGACATTGTGGGTGACTCTGCCTCTCCAGAGGCTCCTCCAAGTGCCCTCTGACCCACCGATTGGAGTGGAGCGCCCTTCCCTGCAGAACTTCACCACTTGAATGTTCACCATCTCCGGCCACGTCCCTCTGTCCCCTGCTCACACAGCTCAAATAACCTAAGATGTTGTTTTTCCCCCAGACCTTTAAGCTCCTATATCCATCTCTTAACTGGATATTTTCACTTGAATACCCAGATCCCATGGGTCAATGAAAGGCTCTGTGCGAGAGGAGAAAAGAGACAAGATGGCAATGCCCACACATGTGTCTACCCTCCATGCTGAGCACGTTATGTAGTGAAGAAATGTTTGTTGAATGAATGAACAAGCAAATGAATGCATGTGTAGCCAGTTGAGCTCAGAAATACTCAGAGGATATCTTTTCCCGGTCCCTATCTGCCATCGCTATGACTTTCCCCAGCCACATGCAGGAAAAAGTGCATTGTATCTGCTAGGCAGTTTCAGAGAAGATGAAATTAGCCAGAATGGCAAAGACTGCCTTTAAAATATGCATACTTTTTAAAGTTTTCATTAGTTAATGTATTTTACCTCTTTTTTAACGTGCCCTCTGGCTTCCAAAAAACCTATATTTCGGAAAATGTTCCTAAGGAGATTAAGACTGCTCGTACGAGACCACTGCCGCCGGGCTGTGGTTGGGAGTCCCGCGGCCTGGCCTGCTCTTCCGAGCTGGTTCCTCATTTAACATCTCCTCTGAACCCTTGCTCTATACCATTAGGCAGCCACTCTGGAGGAAAATTAAGAATTTGTGGTACAATGTATTTTTTTAAAGAGATTATTTAAGGCACAATTTCTGTTTATGGTCCCAAGATAAATTATAACCACCTTTGTTTATCTCATATTCCTTGTTAATTAACTGACAACCTATTAGCATACATTTTTTTATCCCAGGAGCATTAATTATACATAATTTATATCATAAGCATTTATTTCGTATGAGTGGGATGAATAAAACATTTACCTGCTTAGAGCTACTTGAGGTTAACATTTTTATACAAAAAACTCACCTGAGACTTCCAATCAAATTATCAGATTTTTAATTTTCTATTACATAATGATACTGTACCGGTCATTGTAGCATTTTATTCCACTCTAGGCTAAACAATCATTTAGCAGAGTGCCGTGCTGGCAGCATTAATTAACCAATGATACATGCTTTGCTACACAATGAGATGCAAATAATAAAAGTGTAAAATTTGCTTCCTGGGATTGTAATACCAGTACTAGCCCTGGTGAAGTTACAAAGATCTCCAGGCCTTCTGTATCATAGTTTGTCAGCTTGGAAAGGACCATAGAGGTCAAAGGGTACATCCTATTGTCATTTTAAAGGTGAGGACTCTTGGGGCCAGAGAAGACAAATGTCTGGCACAACCCGATGCACCAGCAAGCAAGTGCCAGAGATTGGGACATGGTGTGACTTGCACACTGGCCCGGTGCCAGGATAGTTCCACCTGTCGACACAGGTGTACGCTTCTCTCTCAAAACATGGTAAGCTTTGAATGTTTGCATCAGGTGGAATATTGTGCCCAGGTGCTTTAAAATGAGATGCACATAAATTAGTCTTTGGTTTAGAAATGTCACAATCTTTCCTGTACAGGGTGGCTTAGGTGATGTCAACAAGGGATTTTTTATGCCTTTCAAAAGATTAATAGATTGACTGTAATGCCATAAGAAGCCTAGTTCCAGCTTCTAGGCTTAAAATTAGTGTACACTTTTCTCTAATCATCATATCTCTTTGCCACCACACTTCTCACTGGCTGTCTTCTTGCTCTGAAAGGATGAATTTTTAAGATTGTGGATCCCTTCCTCTGCAGTCTCTCTAACTATTTTGTTCATTAACTACAGTTACCCAGAATCCAGTGGCAATGTTAGTTAGAGCACAAATGGACCTTTTTACCTGAGAAATCCTTTGTTGGTTAGAATGAAATTCATAGGATTTTGTGGGGTTTTTTGACAGGAGTTAAAAAGAGCGATATTTGCACAGGACTGAATGAGCTCGCTAAAGATTTGGGCTGTGGATGGAGAAAAAAGGGACCCACCAAAGATCATTAAGCAGCTGCTGTGTGGCACAGCCTCAGCCTGGCCCTCGTCTGTGCCATCTCATTCAATTCAATGCAGGGAAATAACACAATTATCCTCACCTCGTAGATGAGAAAACTGAAGTTTAAAAAGGTGAAGTCATTTGTTCAGAGCCACAGCTGCAACAGGAGACAGTGCTGGGATTTGAACCAAGGTCCATATACTTTTAAAATCCAGGCTGTTTCTATGACACCGCACTAATAACAAGGCAGATGGTAGCATGCATTTAGGTAGAACGGCTGAAAAACCCTTTCTCCATGTTTTTCATCTCCTGATTTTGAGGTATAAATGTAGTTTCTTGAATAGATTCTACCATCTTGCCTGGAAACAATGAAACATATTTCCCTTGAAGAAATCTTTTTTGCATCACTAACGAGTCAGTGTGGAGAGAAGATACTTGGTGTCAATGTTGGGGTATAGTTAGAGAAATCTGTTTCTCCAATCCCCTCTCATAATGTGGCAATGGTAACAAAGGCAGAAAGGAAACTGTACAAAGCAAAATATGGGCGTTCCAGATTCCCTGGTAGACAAAGAAGCCCAGCCCAATGAATTCTCTGAAGTGACCCTCACAGATATGTGCCTGTGCCTGGCCCGCCGGGTGACGCAGCAGCCCCACTCCATTCAAGGTCCATCCCATCTTGTATACCCAGAAGCCAGGCAGCATGCAAAGCCCACTCATGACCCATGCCTTAAACAGCATCACCTTCTTACAGTCAGCCAAGAAAGGTTGAACTTCTTCAAAGCCCTTTCTGGCTCCCAGCTCTCTTTATGTTGTCTTCATAAGAAATTTCATGTGTGCCCATGCCATCAAATACCCATGACTATTTCACCACTCCTCACGCATGCATCCTCTGGTAGCCAATCTGAGATGTTGTACTCAGTGATTCCCTTAGGAAGTCTCAAATCCACCTAAAGGTAATGTGTCCTACACCATTCACGATCCCCCCAACAAAAAGGAACATTAGCTCAGTAAATGACATCCTCTATCCACTTGCTCAAAAAAGAAAAATAAAAACTCTCTCATATCCATTCTATTGCCTATTTTTCCTTCTAAATAGATCTTGAATTCATCCCTGTTTTTCCACTTTCACTGCCATCGTCATAAGCTTGGCTGTCAATTACACTCACATGGACTTCTACAGTCACCTTATTGCCTAGTGGTTATTAGGTGTTATCGCCTCATCTAATTTTTGAACTGTAACTAGAATTAGCTTTTCATGATGAAAATCTGATTATGTCAAATATCCATTAAAAATAATGAGAAAGACATCTTAAAGTTCAGAACAGGAACAGAAACAGAAACCATAAAGAAAAGATTGATAAAGTGGGTCATAGAAAAATAAAATATTTCTAATGACAAGACCACCCTAAACAAAATCAAAAGATAAAATACACACTTGGAAAAATTAAATAAAGTACTGACTTTCCTAAACTATAAAGACACTCTAAAATGTCAAAAAAGTCAAACAACTCAATAGAAAAATGGACAAAGAACAAGATAGGCCAGTGCACACACAGATTTGCACACACACACACACACACACACAAATGAATGTACAAGCACAAATGACTCTTAAACATTAAAAGATATTAAGTGTCATGTATAATAAGAGACAGGCAAATTAGCAACAAAATAACATACAATTTTTTGCTTATCAGATTAGCAAGTTCAAAAAGGGGAACTTTTACTAGTAATGATATAGGGAAAAAATCCCTTTATTGCAGTAACAGAGGAAACAGAAGTAACTGGTAACTTGATAGTATGTATCAACTCTACATGCACATATTCTTTGATCCATCAACTATTCCTGATAACTTATCTTTAAGATTTAATTACACACACACACACACACACACGCATGCACATGGAGATAAACTGCAGTATTATTGTAATAAAATAAGACTAAAGATCAATTAAATTCCTCTCAGTACTTAATTTGTGAAGTATATTGTGTCTCATTTCTATAATGGAATACTATATAGTCATGAAAAACAATGGGGAAGTTCTATTCATACTGAAATGAAACAGCACCTCTTGAACATATTCTAAAATGAAAACAATACATAATATAGTATATATAGAAAGAAACTATGTATATATACACACACACATATATAACATATTGCCGGTCTATTTCGCTATCATCATAAGCTTGGCTGTTAATTTCACTCACATGGACTTCTACAATCACACATATATATAATATATATTATATGTGTATATGTATACACACTTATATATACTTGTGTATATTGGGAAATATTTAAAATATATAATATATATTGTGTGTATGTGTGTGTGTATATATATATATATATACTTGTATATATTGGGAAATATAAAAAATTAATTCATAATGATGGTTTCATCTAGGAGGGCAGCTAAGTGGCTAGTGACCTATACTGGAGGAAGCACTCACTTTTCACTGGATTCATGTGCACCATTCAAATCTTTTAAATTACGCATATGTGGTTTATTTATTTCTTTATCTCTGTGTGTTTGTCTGTGTGCCTGCACCTGTGTGTTGAGTGAGAGAAAGAAGGGAGTTTGGACAATGCTTTTAGAGGTTTGAGCATGAAGGTATGGTACAGCCGGGAGTAGTAGCTAGAATAGGGCAAGGTCGAGCAAGAGTTGTGTAAGATGCAGGCCATATTGCCCATATTTAGATGCTGCTGAGCATGAGACGTGGAGAGAGTACTTGAAGATACAGGAGTGGAAGTTGTCATCAGACAACCCTGAGGGTGTGGGCAATGAAGACTGGAGTTTAGATGGAGACAGGAGAAGGTGGGGAAGGAAAAGGGGAGGGATAGATAGGCTAATACACCTCATTTACTTATCTACAGTTTTAATCTTCTGAACAAGAGGCTATACCTTCCTAACAAGTGAAGCCCAAAAAGAACAAATTCCAGTGAGGAAGGAGAAGGTGACCAAGTGAGGTACCACAAAAACTCCTTCCAGAACACAACTGCAGCCAGAGAATTTCAAGCCCAGAGTGTAAATAAATGTCATCCTTTCCTGTGGGAGGATCTGACACTTGGTGCACTGCTGTTATGCAAGACAAAGTAGGTTGAATACCTGTTTCTGAAAGATGTCTTGGAGGGCATCCCAGTGTGAAGAGCCCCAGCCTGGCCCACTAGGTGATGAGCCTAATTGTGAAGGTCAGGCAGAAAGTGAAAGGGCCCATCTCGCCGGTGCCCTCCACAGGCTCTCAAAGCACCACATACAGCAAAATTGCTTTGGGTTTCAGAGAGGAGACTGTTATTTCTTTCTTCCTCTCTCATAGACTGGCATCCAGGATCAGCCCTCCAAGATGGGAAGTTTAAGGGAAGGTTTAGAGGCAGAAATGCTAATGAACCTACCCTGTTTCTCCTACTGGATCTTGGACTTTGGAGCTAGTGAGGTGCACTAGTCCATTCTCACATTGCTATAAAGAACTACCTGAGACTGGGTAGTTTATAAAGAAGAGGTTTAATTGACTCACAGTTCTGCAGGCTACACAGGAGGCATGACTGAGGAGGCCTCAGGAAACTTACAGTCATGGTGGAAGGGAAAGGGGAAGTGAGTACCTTCTTCCCATGGTGACAGGCGAGAGAGAGAGAAGCGGGAGGTGCTAGATATTTTTAAACAACCGGATCTCATGAGAACTCACTCACTATCATGAGAACAGCAAGGGGAAAATTCACCTTCATGATCCAGTCACCTCCCACCAGGCCCCCTCCTCCAACACTGGGAATTGCAATTTAACCTGAGATTTGGGTGGGGACACAGCCAAACCTTATCACAGGGCTTGCCACAGGTGTCTTGCCCATGACCCTTATACAAAGATGAGGAAAAGAGAACAAGTAGGGACTCAGAAGAGCAAGGTCTCTGAGGGAAAACTAGGAAGAGGGAGGTGAGTGGGACAGACCCAACCTCTGTTGCTGCAGGTGGTCTCAGCTCCACACTGGGACTGCTCCTCGCCCTTCTCAATTCATTCTAAATTCCTCTCTCATTCAGCTCTCACCTCACAAGGTCTCAGCAGCTTACTTAGCTGGTGGTGCCACCGAAAACATTGAGCTCTTAGCCATCACACCCATTTTCATTTAGAGTTGCTGCACACAGTTGCTCACAGTTACATGAGCGTAAGGTTCCTTCCTGCTCACACTGTAAAGAAACAATCCTACCCTATCCTGCTGGGCCAGATCACTTCTCCCTACCATCTGATGACTCTTCTTGGCACAAGGAGGCCACAGTACCTGGTGACAGTGTCAGCAAATCCCAAGTCCCCAGGAGCAGGTCTCCTGCAATATTCCTGCTGCATTGTTGCCCAGGAGCTGCCCATGGGAGGCAGGGACTGCAGGGCCTCCAACTATAGCAGCAGCGAGGCCCCTGGTCAATCATGCCATCTGCAGCTGAATGGCCTTTCTCACGGCCATCATGGGGAAAGCAAAAGAGACATCTGTGGATCCCAGAGCAGGAGCATTCTGATACTGTTTCTCCCAGCACAGCTCACCCAGGGCAAGACAGGATCAAGGATAGTTCACAAAAATTCCTACACCCTAGCGTCATCCTCTAGCGGAAAGCTGCTGGCAGGGCCAGCTTGGAGGGTGTGTGGTTTGTGCAGTCACACTGGCTCTGCCCTCGGAAGGGGTCACACTTGGCTGATGCTCCAGTGGCACCATTTTGGAACTTTTAATGTTTTTATCTTTGAATTTGTGCTTTGTAAGTAAAATCTGATGGGACAGTGGAGAAGTGCCTGTTCCACAATGATACCCACAATGTGCCTGTCCAGAAGGTGCTGCTTCCTGGCCACCTATTTACATACAGCACCCATAATTCCCCATAAGGACAGAATTCTGGGGGCTCCACAATGGCTGGGAGGTCAGGGAGACTCAAGGTGATAACAAGGAAGCCTGTTATGTCCACTGCTGAGTCAGCAAGAGGCCTGTGGCCCAGAGGTACCATGCTTTCTGACGGAACCAGAGCTTGTTTTAAAAAACAAAAAAGAGGCAATAGTGTACTAAGAAACACAATTAAAGGACCCAACAATTCCCTTTCTTACTCAGATTACTTCTCTTACATCCACTTTTACAGAAAATGATGACACACAAGGAACAGGAAAAATTAAGCAACCTACAGTTCTTTTCCTTCTTCCTTGTCGGTAAGCCCAAGGGAGAGGACATTGGTAGCAGTGCCTGTACCAAGAATGATGTAAAAGCATTTGGGTGACTTTTGTTTGGATTTCCCACTGTTTTGATAAGAGCAAAATATATATGCGCCTACAAACTACAAAATACAAATTGTATAATTTTGGTGATTCTACATACAAGTTAAATGCTACTATGTTTGTGTTTAAAACTGATATTGCACAATATAAAAATGAGTGGTAGAATTCACACTGTTTATTTAGATTTTTTTTATTTTTCTTTACTTAGGAAGACATTGAATAGCAAATAAAAAACACCACAAGATGAAAGGGAGACACCAAAAGAAAGACACTTTGTATTTTAGCATCCTTAGTGGCCCCTTTTTTTCTGCTTTTTGAACAAGTGTTCACGTTTTTATTTTGCACAGGGCTCTGCAAGCTTTGTAGCCAGCCCTGGCCACCAAACCTAAGGGCACCATAGGCACCATGCAGATAAGGACAATGGCAATTTCTGCCCTATGGAGAGATACCAGAGGAGCAGCCCACATTTATCACCTCTTAAGATCCTCAAATTGTGACCTATACTCAAGAGGTGGGAGTATCAGGAAAGAAAGGAACTCCTAGGAGGATGACGTTATATTTTCCAACAGCTAGGCAGAAACTCAAAAGCCAAATCGTTAGACAACATAAGTGATAACTGAAACACCTGAACTGGAGCCTGAGGGCGACTCCTATCATTTCTTTTCAATCTATTAGGGGGAATGTGAATGGGAATCAGGTGTGGACCTTCCCCTCAAAGAGTTCATGGAGAAACTGACACAAAGGCATGAGATGGAAGAAGTTAAGGACTGGTGTAGGGATTCCACTAAAAAATGATGATATAAGGGATAACGATGAAATCATTTATTTGAATAAGTGAATTTATTTGTCAAGTTAAGAGAAGGCACAAAAATGTAGCTACTTCCTGATATAATTGCTAAATTTTCATTTTCCTATTTATGAAATACTTTCCACAGATATATCATTAGGATTGGCTTAGTCTGCTCAATCTATTGGAACAAAATACCATGAACTGGGTGGACAACAGAAATGCATTTTTTACAGTTCTGGAGGCTGAGAAGTCTAAGGTCAAGGCTCCTGCAGATTCAGAGTCTGGCAAGGGTCCATTTGCTGAGCGATAGACTGCGTCTTCTCGCTGTGTCCTCACGTGGCAGAAGGACAAAGGAGCTTCCTTGAGCCCATTTGATAAGGGCACTTATCCCATACCTGAGGGCTCCCCATTTATGACCTAATCAATTTCCTCTGGAAACCCCACCTCTGAATACCATCACATTGGGGAATATGTTTCAACATATAAATCTGGGAGGAACAGAAAGATTCAGGCCACAGCAAGCATACATAAAATAGGCTGTGCAGCATCTGACCATAGCAGATGTCAATTTCAGTGTCTTCCTCCTTCTTCACCAATAAACATGGGTGAGATCTGCTGAGCTCCTGGCTGACCATGGTGCTATGAGTTTAAAGGAGAGAACTCAATTTGGAAATGACTTGTCTGCCAAGTTTTCTCTGAGATAATAGAATTTAAGCTAAGCCCAGAGGAAAAGGGAAACTTAGATAAGGAAGTAGGATCATTCCTAGCAAAGAAAACACTTTTAATTTAACACGAAAACTCTTTCCCTAAATCTACTATCTTATTTCGCTCTTCCCTCCTCCCTAGGACTCTAGGCCTTGCTTCTCAAAACGTTTGTCTTGAGTCCCTGAGAGGTCAATTCTGTTTTTCTTGGGATAGCAGTTGTTCTGCTGAACCTGAGAAGATTCTAAAACTTGGAAGTTATGATGTAAAATTATAAGAGCAGATTTTGAAGCTATCTAAATACATAATATAACCTGAAATCTGTTTTCTGTGTTTTTTATTAAAGAAAGTAAAAAGACACACACATGCCTACAAAAAGATCCTCTAAGTATGTGCAGTGATATCTCTGGGTTGATGGATTATAGAGAATTTGTATTTCTTTTCCTTTCTGCTTTTGCTTATGTTTTACTTTTATTCATTTTCAAAATGCTTTACAGTAAACATTCTTGTAGTAGTATAACTTATAAAATAATGTATTAAAAATTAGCAGGGATAAATATGAATAGTGATACCTCTCTGTTTATTGTGAATCTACTTTGCCAAGCCTAGCACTGCAGGCTGGCATGATCCGGTGCTCAGTAAAACAGTGGAAGAAATTACACTAACTCTCTTGTCGGTTTGCTCAGACAGACAGCCATTTATTCCACCCAGAAAAGAAAAATGCCAAGACTGTTTAGCCATGCAAAATGGTCAGTAAAGAAAAGAGGATAAACTATAAAATAAATGATGACTAAAAAACACGGTGTGCCTTCCCCTCATTCATAGCATCATTGATGTAGTTCTTGATAATTTCAAAGAAAGAATGCGGTTTGTTACTTTGGCATTTGAACCTCTGTCTGTCTCTTCTTTGTCTTTTCTGGTGTTTTTCCTCCCTTTGCCCAGCTACTGAACTCTAATTGCCCGGGTCATAATCTGGGTCCTAGGTAATGGGCCTCAGCAATGTTGCACGTTCGACTGTAATTCCTTTAGCGTCATCAGGGCACATGGAACATGCATTCCAACATCCCCTCTCCAGCCGACCCTCAGTTTTCCTGACAGAGCCTGTCAGCGGCACACTTAACCTCTGCTTAGCGATCATTAATCTTGTCTCATTAGCACAGTGCTCCTTAGAGAACCCGAAGGAACCACTGCCTGCTTCCCGTATCTCATGCCCTGGACCCCTCTCCCTCCTACCCACATTCCCTACTCTGCTTCCCTTGGTGGAGTCTCCCATCTATGCAGAAAACTTTAATATTTTCAAAAACAGTACTCCTAGAAACTTGCTCCTGGACTTCCATATGTCATTCTAGAGGCTATCAAACTTTTAGGGAGGTTAATATTTACTCAAGTTTTTAGTGGAAATGATTTCATCCAGCTGTTTCAGGCTAATAATTTACCAGCTGCTATTGTCATTATTTTTATTATTTCCATTGTCATTTTAATTTGACATATATTTATTTATCAGGGTACCATTAAAAATGATAACATAAAATATGGTTCCTCAAGGCAAGTATGATTTATACTAAATAAATAAGTAGGAGATATTTTGGTATGCTATGATTGTAGTTAGCAGATATACGCACACAAATATTGTAATTTAAGATTGTCAAAACAGAAATGCCTCATATAAAATTATTGAGGACATAAGAATAGCAGTTTTCAGTTATATAAATAAATATTAAATGTTAAAGAGATATATTTGAGAAGTGATACATTATCTTTCTACCAAAGAAACACTCAGTTACTACTATTTTTCCTGCAATAAAAAATGTATCAATGTCATTCTTTTTTTTTTTTTTTTTGAAACAGGGTCTCACTCTGTCACCAGACTGGGGTGCAGTGGCACAATCTCAGCTCACCACAATATCCACCTCCCAGGCTCAGGCAATTCTCCTGCCTCAGCCTCCCGAGTAGCTGGAATTACAGGCATATGCCACCACACCTGGCAATTTTTGTGTTTTTAGTAGAGATGGTGTTTTACCATGTTGACCAGGCTGGTCTTGAATTCCTGAACTCAGGTGATTCACCCACCTCGGCCTTCCGAGGTGGGATTACAGTTGTGAGCCACTGCTCCCAGCCAAAAAATAAAAATAAAAAGTATAAATGTCTTATTCCAACTGGAAAAAAGTTTGAGGCAAAATTTGGCAAATTAGAAAATTTGCCTGTTAGCTCACTGGCTGATTCTTTCCTCAAACCCTGCTCATCCATGATTACTCTTGAAGCAACTGTTGAGCCTGATGCAAATCTTTCTCCAATTTCCCAGATAAAGCCCATTCTCCTTCTTCCACTGCACTCCCCACCCCCCACCACTTTACTGGGATCTCCTTTGTTCCCACATTTGCTGGCTGCATCCCCCTCTAATTTCCTGCAGCGCCTTGCATAGGTCTGCCATGTCATGCTCAACACCCCATACATGCGTGTGGAGATGAAATTGACTAGTTTTACTTTCACATGATGTAGAATCAAGTTCTTGTTGGGTTTAACTAGGTTGCATTTGCTCATTTCCCCAACAAGATTGTAAACTGCCTAAGAGCAGGGACCACATCTTATATGCATATGAAATGCAGCTGGGATTCCTGTCTATGGAAAGTGTCCTAAAAGGTCTGGGGAGTGAGTGCCATGGCAGTTTCTGAGATTAATCTGTTGACTCTTCCAGGATATAGGAAATGGTTTGCTTTTTTTGGAGGGTGGGGGTTGTAGTGAGCTGAGAAGTTTATACAGAGGTTGACTCGCCCTCTATCTTTCTTTTTTAAATTGTACTTTAGGTTCTGGGGTACATGTGCAGAACATGCAGGGTTGTTGCATAGGTACATACATGACAAGGTGGTTTTCTGCCTCCATCCCCCGTCACCTATATCTGGCATTTCTCCCCATGCTATCCCTTTCCAACCTCCCCACCCCCTGCTATCTCTTGCCTAGCCCCCACAACAGACCCCAGAGTGTGATGCTCCCCTTCTTGTGTCCATGTGTTCTCATTGTTCAACACCCACCTATGAGTGAGAACATGTGGTGTTTGGTTTTCCGTTCTTGTGTCAGTTTGCTGAGAATGATGGTTTCCAGATTCATCCATGTCCCTACAAAGGACATGAACTCATCATTTTTTATGGCTGCATAGTATTCCATGGTGTATATGTGCCACATTTTCCTTGTCCAGTCTATCATCAATAGACATGTGGGTTGATTCCAGGTCTTTGCTATTGTAAACAGTGCCACAGTGAATATACATGTGCATGTGTCTTTATAACAGAATGATTTATAATCCTTTGGGTATATACCCAGTAATGGGATTGCTGGGTCAAATGGAATTTCTATTTCTAGATCCTTGAGGAATCGCCACACTGACTTCCACAATGGCTGAACTAATTTACACTCCCACCTACAGTGTAAAAGTGTTCCTATTTCTCCACATCCACTCCAGCATCTGTTGTCTCCAGATTTTTTGATGATCACCATTCTGACTGGCATGAGATGGTATCTCAATGTGGTTTTAATTTGCATTTCTCTAATGACCAGTGATGATGAGCATTTTTTCATATGTTTGTTGGCCTCATATATGTTTCTTTTGAAAAGCATCTGTTCATATCCTTCACCCACTTTTGAATGGGTTTTTTTCTTGTAAATCTGTTTTAGTTCTTTATAGATTCTGGGTATTAGCCCTTTGTCAGATGGGTAGATTGCGAACATTTTTTTCTCATTCTGTTAGTTGCCAGTTTACTCTATAATTGTTTCTTTTGCTGTGCAGAAGCTGTGGAGTTTAATTAGATCCCATTTGTCTATTTTGGCTTTTGTTGCCAATGCTTTTGGTGTTTTAGTCATGAAGTCCTTGCCTATGCCTATGGCCTGAATGGTTTTGCCTAGGTTTTCTTCTAGGGTTTTTATGGTATTAGGTCTTATGTCTAAGTCTTTAACCCATCTGGAGTTAATATTAATGTAAGGTGTCAGGAAGGGGTCCAGTTTCTGCTTTCTGCACGTGGCTAGCCAGTTTTCCCAATACCATTGATTAAACAGAGAATCCTTTCCCCATGGCTTGTTTTTGTCAGGTTCACCAAAGATCAGATGGTTGTAGATGTGTGACATTGCTTCCAATGTCTCTGTTCTTTTCCATTAGTCTATATCGCTGTTTTGGTACTGGTACCATGCTGTTTTGATGGTTTGCATTTAAGGTTGTTTCCTTGGTGCCTGGCAAGTTACCTGGCTCAGAGATGCTCTCAGTAAACGCTACTTCCATAAGAAAAGCTCCACTCAATCTGAGCTTTCTTTCAAAGGCAAATTCAGAGCAACAGTATCCTAAGTCCCTGGAAGCCAGACTTATCAGGCTGGAGTCATGGGACAACATCAAGTCTTCTTGAAAAAAAAGGACTTAATCTTTCCCATGTGTTTATAAATTAAACTGAGTTTCCTCTTTCTACTCACTCCTATTCTTCAGGTAATCTGAAATCATCCTTATTCTCTCTGGACTAGAAACTAGACAGTTCTTCAGCCAGTATTAAAAAAATAATCTCCAAACTCATTACTAAATGAGACACAAAGGAGCCGAAGTTAAAAATAAAATGATCACCCTGGCCAGATGGCTTGTGAATTTATGGACTAGCCTCAGAGCCCCCGGACCTGAGTTTAAAGTAAAGCAAGTTTATTTACGTCATTTCAGCCTCTTTTAAGGCCATTAGTACTATGTGATAATTAGCACTTTGTATCGAAAATGTGTTTCAATGGGTAAGTGCAGAGTTTTAAGTGGAGTTGATGGTGTAGTAATGAAATCACATCCAGATTTTGGCTTAAGAACCAGCCCTAAGAGGTGATTTATAATTGGCTTTAATCTGGTTCCACAACCATATCTGCACACTTCGAGATGTACTCATCAAAAGAAGCAAAAAACAGGAGCTACTCCCATCTATACGAAAGAAGTTAAAAATAATTCCCACAAGATATTTTAATAGTATTTCTATAACATTTACTATTTTTCCTGCAATAAAAAAATGTGTAAATGTCTCATTCTAACTGGAAAAATGTTTGAGGCAAAATTTGGCAGTTTCTAACTTCAAATAATATAATAGTACTAATGATGAAGAGAAAAGTTGCCTGTAGACTCAGGACTTTACCGCCAATGAGTATTTGAGAATGATTGCAATATATATTGCTGTAGTATGAATGTAGAGAAGAAAAGGCAGTTTTCTGAAAGTACATAGATAACAAAATATAGACAGGAAGACAGACTTTGGAATCAGACTGCCTGAATTCAAATCTCAGGCTTACCAATTACAAAGAGAAAACACTGGCAAGCCCCTTAACCTCACTATGTCTCATTATCTTGCCTGCAAAATGGAAGGAATACTAGTACTGACCTAACAGGCCTATGAGAAGTGAGGGAATATGTGAATATAACAAATGTAGAAAGATGCTGGCCCATGGTGAGTTCTGGGAGTGTCAGCTCTGTCATGAGTGACAATGACTCATTGCCATGGAGCTCCGTACACAGGGAGGGATAGTGAAGGCACTGAATTGGAACACCTGAGGCCTCATCCAAGTTCTCACTCAATCCTTGAAGACATGTTGGTCTCTCACTCCCTCATTGTGAAAAACAGTGGTTTCCCCCGAAAAAAAAAAAAAATGAGCACGCTGGAGTAAATACTCACCAATTTCCTTTCCAGTCGGTGTATTTTATGCTTTCTTTCTTTTTGCTAATTTTCAGAAATTACCAAAAACTTCAAGGAACCCTCAGAGTCTTTAATTTTAAAAGTCAACAGAATTCATTTACTGCTCTCCCTTTTATCAAAAGAATAGAAAGCAACTTAGGTATTGAGCCAGGTGAGAAAACACAGTGAGTGGTTTGCTTTCTAGCCCAAATGTGGTGCCCTTCAACTGAAGCTCAGTATCATGCTTATCTCTTCTGCAGATGTAAAGGGATGTATGTAGAGAGAGGCACTGTTAGAGTGGAGCAGTGGCACTAGTGGAAATGTGGTGAATTCAATGTTAATGAAGAGAAAGAGGGAGTGAAACAGGGAGGCAGGAGACCAAGCTGCCTTCAGAGCTGGAGATCACAACTTACATAGAAGGGACAAATATTCCCTTGCTCTATTAGTTATGCATGACTGCATGGCAAATTGCTCCAAAACTTAGTAGGTTAAAAGCACAAGCATTTATGATCTTACACAGCCTCTGAGGGTCAGAAGCCTGGCTTAGCTGGGCGGCTCTGGCTCATGGTCTCCCATGAGGCTGCAGTCAGCCTTTTGGTCCGATCTGTAGCATGGACACCCTGGAAGGAACAAGGATCCGTTTCCAAAACGATGCATTCACACGACTGGTGTCTGCAGTCTACAGTTCTTCCTGGTTGTTGTCTTTAGGGGGAGGGTCTCAGTTCCTCCTCACATGCACCTCTCCATACGAAGCCTCTTGGGTATCTTCAAGACATGGCAGCCAGGTTCCCTCAGAGCACGTGATCCAAGAGAAAGAACCCTGGACGGAAGCTCAGGCCTTTCATACCTAATCTTATAACACAACATCAG
Source organism: Alouatta palliata (assembly GCA_004027835.1). NCBI lineage: Eukaryota > Metazoa > Chordata > Mammalia > Primates > Atelidae > Alouatta > Alouatta palliata. Next base: position 16,920 of record PVKV010014342.1, on the reverse strand, counting down.
CTCTCCATATCCTCTTTGGTTCCACAGGCCAACCTTGGTGCAGCATGGGAAAGGACAGCACAAGGGTGTGAATGACTGGGATGGGGGCATCAGGACCCACATTGGAAGACAGACACCATAGTTGCCTGTTTATGCTCAGAACAAATGGGAGAGGAAATATAATCTTTCACTCCTTCAATCTGACTATTTTGTGAACCTCTCACAGAGACAATTATTAGGTTGTCTGAGCAACAAGGTAAATAAGGATACCGTGTACTGAGATGCGGTTAATGGGTAGAAATAAATTTGATAGAGTTTTCACAAAGAAATCATGACATCTGTTTTGGAAATATTTAGTTTGAAATGTTTACTACACTTTTATGTTGGAAGTGATTATAATGCCTTAAAATATATATTCCCTTCAATATGACTGCTAAATACAAGCCACTGTGACTTCATCAAAGAAACAGCTAAAAAATGGTTAAATCTTTGAACATCATTGGAGGAAAATATGGCTGTGCTAGACCAGTTAGAGGTGATATGTCAGTCTAATGCAAGGCATCTTTCAAAATGAATTTCAAGAGCAATTTTGATTAGACTTCGGGAGTACAAGGACAAGTCTAGTAATTAATATTTTCTTCCTGGATAACTCAAAATTACATCCCAGCTCTGACTTGTCCCCTGAATTTGAGATTTGTACATGTAATTGCCTACTTGACATACACTATGCACTTGAGTATCTAATTGGTCTTAAAACTTAACATTTTCAAAGCAGAACTCCTAATTTCTACCTCCCACCACTACCAAATCTGTTTCTTCCAGAGTTTTCCACGTTGCAATAAATGGTACCACCATCAATCTAGTTGCTCAAACTAATAACTTAAGAATCATTTTTAATTATTGAAAATTCTCCATACTCCAAGTATAGTCATCATTTGCTTCTATTGGTTCTACGTCCAAAATAGAGGGTGTTCACTTCCGTATTCACTGAAATAATTCTGGACCAAGCTATGTTGCTGTCTCACCTGGACTACTGTTGTTACTACTAACTGGTTTCTCAATTTCAATTCTGGAATCCCCTTTAATTCACTCTGCACAGTAGTCAGAATGATCTTTTTAAATGTACAGGGAGGAGCTCAGCTGAGATCCTTGCTTACTACCCTCCAGTGGTTTTCAGTCAGAATAAGTTCCAAGCCCCTCACCTTGACTGTGAAGCTCTGTATGATTGCCACACTGTCTGCTCTGCTGTCCCGACCTCACACACTCCCTGCTGCATTTACTGTGCCCAGATCCACTGGCTTTCTTTCAGCCCTCCCACATGCCATGCTTGTTCCCACATCAAGGCTTTCCCCTTTATCTGGAAACTCTTCCCTGGTACTTGAGTAATTTTATATGTTTTTGATTGTTCAGGTCTCAAATAAAATATCTCCTAGAGGCTTTCCATGAGAATCTACACAAGTGGGCCCCAGTACCTAACATGCTCCAGCACAACCACTCTGTGTACTTTCTTCATGCCACTGGGCAGTACTAGAAGCTGGAATCTGTTTCTCAATCATTATCTTGTCCCATGGGATATAGACTCTAGGACAGCATGAATATTTTCTTTCTTATCAGTTCTACAGGGTCTAATATAATATATACTTGTATTATATTTAGCATGTAGTTGTCACTCAATAAATATTTATTAAATGAATCAATGAATCATTATGAATTACACAGCTGTCAGGGTTGGGGAAATCCTTTCCTAACTCATCTGAGTGCTTGTATGGGTTCCCTCTAGGTACAATGATTGGGTAATATCTTAGCACTGAGTCCTGGGATGAGAGAGGTATGGAAGTGGTGCAGGCAACAGGGGTGAATACATGCAGTCCTGAGTGGGCAGGGAGTCATCCTTGTTTCCAAGCTGGAAGTTCAAATGGAACTGGAGATTAGAACTGCACAGGTCACATGAATAAAGATTATAAAAGTTTCAGCAGAACATAAAATGCCTGAGTTAGGGAAGTACCAAGTATTCTGGCCAAGAGCCTTCGAAAATATTGAGATTTAAACTTGAGGGCTGGTTGGGTTTGATGTTCATTTTGAGAATTGTTCTACTCTTCCTGTCTAGCGCCCAGGAACAGCACCTGATGCACAGTAGGAGCTGAGTGAGTACTTCAGGACTCGCACAGAATGATGAAGCTGTACACTAATGCCAGTGTTAGCTGAAAGTCTGCAACTGGGGAGGCACACAGCAAAGAAATTCCTCAGTGCTCAAGGCCAATGAGTGCTTTAGAATCCAGACTGAGAAACAACAAATGGATAAGTAAATGTGGTGTCAAAACCTGACTGTGGTATTACAAAAAACATTACAGACAAATATCCTGTATAAACGTAGACTCAAAGCTCTTCAACAAAATATTGGCAAATTAAATCCAAATACACACACAGACATACATATGTATACATATGTGTGCACATATATAATGTCATATATGTATATGTATACATGTATATGTGTATATATAACTATACATATATATACATATACATATATATGTATAGTCATATATATACACACATATACATATATACACATCACACACACACACACACAAATGTATATATATAATGACTACATTATGACCAAATGAGATTTATTTTTATTTTTGGAGTAAGAAGTTTTATGTTGGAGTAAAGACAAGAATGCTTACTCTCATTACTTCTTTTTAAACATTATGCTGGAGGTTTTAGCCAGTGCAATAAAACAAACAAATGAAAATAAACAAAAAATCGTAAAGTTTAGAAAGAAAGCAGTAAAAATCCTTTTTCTTTAGATGGCACACTTATGTATGTGGAAAATCTCAAGGACTATAACAATTAATACAACTAATGATTATTTTGGCAAAGTAGCAAGACACATTCTAAATATACAAAAACATAGATTAGGCTATATCGGTAAAACCAAACTATATTTGAGACAATTAGATTAAATAGATAAATCTTTGGTAAGTTCAATGAACATATAAGAAGAAAAGACTTTGATGAATCACTTATATTCCAGAGAGATTTTATAATTCCAGATTTGGAAAAGCTCTATTGAAATTGCAATTTTCTATTTTATGAATTGTTAACAAAAATTAAAACTGTTAATCACTCAGTAAAATATGGATTGCAAACATCTACCAAAAAAAGAGGCTGTAAATTAAATAGTGAATAGGACAGAGCTAATTATAGATATGTTGATATATGTAGGTTAATTCACATACATATGCCCTACTTCTGTCCACTGATAGGGCCTAGAAGCAGTGACATCCTGGTAGCAATGAGCATACTTAATGTCCAGAACTTGGTGTCTAAATACCATTTTCCTATAAGAGAATCCAAAGCTCCTTAGAGAAATGGCTGATTCCAAAGATGGAGTAAGAAAAATACAAACTATGGCCAGGTGCAGTGGCTCATGCCTGTAACCCCAACACTTTGGGAGGCCCAGGCAGACGGATCATGAGGTCAGGAGTTCCAGACCAGCTTGACCAACAAGGTGAAACCCAAAAACACAAAAATTAGCTGAGCATGGTGTTGTGCACTTGTAATCCCAGATACTCAGGAGGCTGAGACAGGAGAATCGCTTGAACCCAGGAGGTGGAGGTTCAGTGAGCTGGATTGTGTGATTGCACTCCAGCCTGGAAAACAGATTGAGATTCGATCTTCAAAAAAAGGAAAAAGAAGAAACAGAAAAACAAAAGAAAAATACAAACTAAGCCTGGAGCATCTTGAAGTGACAAAAGTAAGAAAGTGCTAAAAAAAAAATAAATGATAGATAGAGGCACATCAAAAGGACACAGAAGTCAACCTGAAAGAACCCAATGGTCAAAGCTGGAATATTTTGAGCAACAAAATATGTAATAATGGATTATTCCAACAAAATGAGTATTTACAAGTTCATATTAATAAAAATGAATATATGAAAGCATTAAAAACGAAACTACAAGAGACAAATCTTCTTTCAGGAGAATGTTTTTAAAAGTTGATATCCCCCATGCAAAAAGGTGAGGTTTAATTTCCCTTTTCTTGAGTGTGAGCTGGACTTCATGACTTGCTTCCAAAGAATTGAGTATAAGAATGAAAAATAGAAACTTCCCTTGTGGTAATTTGGCAGCTACTCCCTTAACCATGTTGTCAAGATTAACACTGCTAGTAATAAGTTAGGTTGATATTCTATATCCACTGATTAGATGAGATGAGAAAGACACTCCTTTTTGTAGAGCTCTTCCCCAAAACCTGTAAGCCCAGTCTAACCATGAAAAAACATCAGACGAGCAAACTTTAGTGACAATTTACAAAATACCTAATCAGGATTCCTCAAAAGTTCAAAGTCACTGGGATGGTGGCTCACGCCTGTAATCCCAGCACTTTGCAGGGCCAAGGTGGGCGGATCAAGACGTCAGGAGTTCAAGACCAGCCTGGCCAACATAGTGAAATCCTGTCTCTACTAATAAATACAAAAAAAAAAAAATCAGGGTATGGTGGCACATGCCTGTAGTTCCAGCTACTCAGGAGGATAAGGCAGGAGAATCTCTTGAACCCAGAAGGTGGAGGTTGCAGTGAGCCAAGATCCTGCCACTGCAATCCAGCTTGGGCAACAGAGTGAGACATGGTCTTTAAAAAAAAAAAAAAAAAAAAAAAAAAAGTTCAAAGCCAGGCAGTACAAGAAAAGAATAAGAAACTGTCACAGACCAGGAAAAACAAAGGAGACATGATGATTGAATCCAGTGTGGTACCTAGATTAGAACCTGACACAAAATAGAATATTAGTAAAACAATTGATGAAATCCAAATAAGGTCTTTAGTTAGTCAATAGTGTTGTACCAATTCTAGTTTTTTAGTTTTGACAAATAGACCACAGTTATGTTAACATTAGGGAAAGCTGGGTGAGAGACATATGGAGACACTCTCTGTTTGTAAATTTTCTGTAAATTATAATTATTCCAAAATAAAGCATGTCTTAAAAATATACAGAAGAAATCCTAAATACCATATAGTATCTATCTTAGTCTATTAGGTACTTTTATAACATAATGTCATAAACTGGGTGTTTATAAGCAAGAGAAATGTATTCTTCACAGTTCTGGTGGCTGGAATTCCAAGGTCAAGGTGCTGGCAGTTTTGGCATCTAGTGAGGCCTGCTTCCTGGTTCATAGATGTTGTCTTTTCATTTTGTCCTCACATGGTGTGGGGGTTAAAGAGCTCCTTTTGTCTTACTTGATAAGGGCACTAATTCCATTCATTAGGGCTCCACCCCCATGACCTGATCACCTCCCAAAGGTCCCACCTCCTACTACCACCATCTTGAGGCTAGGATTTCAACATAATGAATCTCAGAAGGATACAAACATTCAGTCCATAGCAGTATCTGGACCCCAGAAGAAATACAAAACCTACTGTGTTTTATAAGGTAAATTCCACCAAATATTCGAGGAACTGATCATTCTTTCATTTTGCAAAATATTCTGTGGCATGGAGAACAATGGGCTAATTTCCAACTCATTCTATGACACTAGTATAATTTTGAAACCAACAGAGAAAAAGGATATCAAGAAAGGATGAAAGGAAGAAATAACAAAACAAAACAGTAAGTCATTATCACTTATGAACTTGTATGCCAAATCCTAAAAAAATAATAAATTTGTCAGTATATTTAAGGAACAAAACATAGAAAACAAGCAGTGTTTAAACCAATACTTCAAAAAAGTTTCATGTTTGGTATCTTACTAAATAGAAAAAAAAAAAAAAAAAAAACCATGATTATCACAATAGTTACTGGAAAAACCCTCTGATAAAATTTAGCATCTCTTCCTGGTAAATGGCTTTAGCTTGAAACAGAGGGAATTTTTTTAACATGCCAAAAGGAATTGCCCAGTAAAACACAAGTCCCCGTATGAAAGGTGAATCATTAGAAACATTCCAACTAAGGGCAGAGACAGGAAAGTGAGGATCACCATTACAAAAACTATTCAGAATGGTTCTAGAAGTTTTTAACCATAAATGAGATGAGAATTTTTAAATATACGAAAAAGCATAGTACAGCATTTCTCAAAGTGTGGTCCCTGGACCAACAGCATTAGGGAGTTAGAAAAACAAGTTGTCAAGCCCCACCCCAGACCTCTTGAATCAGAAACTCTTAGAGTGGGAAATGGCCTTAGCAACTCCCAGGAAGGCTGGGACATATCCTAAAGATTGAGAAACTCACTGTAGTCAATGCTGTGGATTCAAATGCTGTTGGAAGCCAGAGTACTCCAACCCCCAACTGCTATGAGTGCTAGCTTCCAAAACTTTGCACCTGTCTGCTTCTCCTGAGGACTGTGCTCAGCTGAAGAAAGTCCACTTGCTCAGAAATGCCCAGAAGACTGCTTTCTTTCCATGGGGGATGGCTTTCCAGACCATCGAAGATACAACATACACAGTTGCTAAAGTTCCTGCTATAAAATGGCATAGTATTTGCATATAACCCAGGCACATTCTCCCATATACTTGAAATCATCTCTGTATTACTTATATCATCGAATAAAGCCTGTAGCCAATGACTGACTGATATGGGAATATTGAAGGCACCCTCTTGCTTCAAGGTAGCATAACTCTATGATGCTTAATTTTGAAAACAATCATTTTCCACCCAGAGCTTTTTAAATAACCAAAGATGAGACTATTATAATAGCTCATACTTAATAGCACTTACCATACACCAGGTCCATGTGTATGTGTGTGTGTGTGTATATATATATACACACACACACACATACATATATTTTTATATATATGTATGTATATATATGTATGTGTGTATATATATATACACATACATATATTTACTCATTAAATATGCACAACATTCCTTTGATGTAGACATATTATTATTATCCTCATTTTATAGATAAAGCAACCAAGACATAGAGAAGTTTAACAATTTTCACATTGCCATACAGTTAAAGTTCTTTATCAGTTGGATAAAAGATACAGATCCAAGCATAATTTGGAATTTGCAAATAGGTAATTGAAAACTATCAGTAATTTAAAATTTATAATTAAAGATTTTAAATAAAAAGAGTTTACCTAGTGTGGACACAGTTGATGATTATATTTGCAAATCACTCTCTTTGGTTTTCATTGCATACATTTACTTATTTTTATAGATAGCTCTGGCAGAAAAAGCAACACTCACCAAATACAGGTATCCATTGCTCTTCCAATTCTTGCTTTCTAAATTCAGACACTGAATAGATTTAATCAATTTTTGGATTACCCCATGCTACATGAATTCTCTCTGCTTGCTATTCAAAACTCAGGATCAAAGAGATTTGGAGAACACAGTTCTCCACCCTATCTGAACTTGCTATTGAATTCTCACTCTACCACTTTAGAAATGGAGTAGATTGAATTTGGAGAAAAACTTGCATTCCATCCTGTTCTCTGTGTCTTCACTGCATTAGGCAAGGCCCTTATACTAGCTTTGACCAAGGCACTGTGATCAGAAGGGACCCAGGACAGCCCTTCTCAGGCTGAGCTTCATAGAACCTGGTGATCCTTCAGTCTCACCTGTGTTTTGATGCTGTGCTCAGGAAAAACACACATTGCCTTTGGGGCAGCCTCAAGATTGTGGAACCTTCACTACTCTTGCTCCACAGGCAGCTGTGCTGAGCTGAGCCTATGCTACCTTCAAAGGACATTGGTAAGCACGAAAAGAAAGAGTACTGCCATGTGGAACCATTGAGTTTCGCATTTAATGTATTGCCATAATGTATCCTAACCTATCCAGACTCATACAGTAATCATTTATTAAATCTCAAATAAGAGTAAACTAAGTGTTGAAAAAATTTCATTATAGTTAGAGAAAGATAAAGTTAGACTTATTTCATATAGTGCAAAAATAATGCCCTAATGAAATTCAAGTTATCCTTCCATATTTGTGGGGAACTGCTTTCCAGACCATCAAAGATACAAGATCCACAGATGCTCAAGTTCTTGATGTAAAATGGCACAGTATTTGCAAAACACCCAGGGACATTCTCCTGTATACCTGAAGTCATATATTACATACAATACCTAATACAAGGTAAATGCTATGTCAATAGATATTATATTGTATTTTTGTTTGTATTCTTAGTTGTACTATTATTTTTATTTTGTAAACTTTTAAAAAATAATTTTATGTATAGTTGGCTGAATCTGCAGATGTGGAACCCAAGGATACAAAGGATTAACTGTAAGAAAAATTACAAGAAAATACAGAGCCTATTTTAAGTAACATTTTGGTAAGACAAGCATTTTTATGCAAGGTATGAAATGCAGATATTAAAGAAAACAATGACAAATATGATCACATAATATTTAAATTTTTCTTATGAAGAAAAACAAATTAAATATTTGAAAAACAGTATTTTTGTTATAGAAACACCATGATTATATATCTGTGCATGCACACACACACACACACACACACACACACACACACACAATATGATGTGTATCCAAACTATTTAAAAACAAATTCTATATATCAATCAAGAACAAGGAGTCACCTGGTAAATTTAAAATAATAATGGATAAAGGATATAAACTGACACATTACAGATGATAAAAACAAATGAAAATTAATAAGATTATTTCATTCTTTAAATTGGTAAAAATTTTTGAAGAATTATAATATATAAAGACAGAATATAAAAAACTGGACCATATCATGTAGTGTTGCTTTCTGTAAGTAGAATAGGCTTGTAAAGAACATTTTAGTTGCATACATTGATTTAAAAGAATACCTTGGCTCACCAGTTTCATCTCTAGCAACCTCCCCCAAGGAAATATTTACCCAAGTGCATGGATATTTGAATATCGTTTTGTAACATCATTTATGATAGTTCACAATTAGAAATAATATAATGTCATTAAAATGAATAATAACATAAATTATATTACATCCATATTAAGGGACATCTTTTATGTATTTAAAAATAAATTATTAAGACACATTTACTGACATGGAAAGATGTTTCATATATAGTATAAATGAAAATAAAATGAGCATAGGGCAATCTTTTTTATATAAAAAGAAAAGAAAGGATAAATGTATGAGTGATCATATGTTACCTCTAAGGATACAAAGTAGCTCTTAAAATTCTAGGCCATGTTCGTTCTTAAATTTATTAAAATGAAACTATTTTCAGAGCATTCTATTGAATCAATTGCATATGTATGTCCTGGATCACTGTTCCCAAATCTAGTCATTACTATAACATGCTTCTCAAGTTTGCAATATTTATTCATATTAATATTTACAAAATTTTTTAATTGATTCACTTTTATTCTCAAATAAATTTATTTATAAACATGTATGCCATCACATAAATCAAAGATAAATACAGTATTAAATGCAAAAAAATTATTCAGTTTACAAAAAAATTGTGCAATTAAATACTGTAATATATTATGTAATGCAAACATAATAAATCTAAACATTTTTTAAACATGTTAAACATTTAAAAAATGTTGAACATTTTTTAAGCATGTTAAACATTTTAAAAAATGTTAAACACTTTTTAAGAATAAATTTCTCAATGAATAAGAGAGAGATGTTTCTGGTCAGTCATATAAAAGATATATGTAACTGGACACTTGGGAGTCTATTTCCATAAGACAATTTATTTCTTTAATTTTAGCTAATCAGCACCAAGTTAACTTACTCACATGTGGTTGAAAAGGTAAATTATCGTCTCTGACATTGTTAAATACTGAGATTGAACTGTTATTCTAAAATAATTGAGTAGTCTAATAATCTGTTACTTCTGAAACACTCTACAGAGTCACTTCTTGTACTGACTATGCTTGTTTACATGTTTGCACGGCAATATCCCAAAAGAAGAGGAATAGTGATGTCTGTGAGTCACTGTTGCCATCTGACTTGGAGAAGTACCCATAGATACCATGTATTAAGTCTCTATTATCTATTCATGATGTTCCAAATTGTTTCAGTTGCTTTATATCAGTTTATAACCAGGTTGGTGAACAATAGCGTTTTAGATATTTGATTGACTGAGCAAATTTCAGGATCTGGGTGCATTTGTGTGATGAACAATAATAATAACTGCTGGCCCTGAGACATCCTATAAAATAGCATGCACACATTATCCCATATAGTTCTCACAATCCCTTACATAACTGGGATTCCCATTATAGAGTAAGGAATTTGAGGTTCAAAGAGGTAAAAGGCCCTGCCTGGGATCACATAGCAGTATTAGGATAAAAATGGCTCCAGTTAACTAGCCTTCCTCATGCTTTTAGCATGTCCTATAATCTCTGAGTTAAGTTTCCTTATCCGCAAAATTGGTGTAATCATTCAGGACTAACAATGTGCAAGTGAAAGTGTTTTGATAAGTAAAATTATATAGACGTAAAAGGAAATAATTAAGTTCCCAGAACTTCTTGCAAATATATTTGGCCAGTAACAAAATCCCATGGTAGATGATGGGCATTTTTTAGGTTCAAAATCTGACAACACACACAACTATTGGAATGATAAATAACTGTAAATGTCTCTCTGTTTGCTAAATGGGATCTCTTTATCCTGAGAACTTCTGTCCTTGAACTTTAAAGACCGTTGAGAGAAGTTAGCCTAAGGAGTGGTTAAGACTACTGCCAAACAAAAAACAAAAAAATATAAAATTTAAAAAAAAATCAAAATATGAACCTCAAGAATGTGGAATTCCAGATTGTCTTCTTAACTTTTAAACACCCTGATGTCCTCAGCACAAGCAGTCTCATGTCTCCACCTTGGGGCCTTATCTTGGAAAGAGGGGAATCCCTACTCAGGCACCAGGGCCCCTAGAATGTGCAGGCATGGGGATACTTGGCACCACTGTTGAAAGTGCCACAGTCATACCTTAAGTGAGCTGTTAGCCAGCAGGGTGCCTGTGAGGCCAGGGGTGTGTGTGTATGTGTGTGTGCACGCGTGCTTCTGATGTTGACATTTAACTTGCATGTGCGTTTAACTAACATGCACATGTTAGTTAAATGTCAACATCAGAAGCCTAGAGGCACAAAAGTCACCCATGAGGAGATACCCTTCCTAATTCCTGGCTTCCTTTCCCATCCCTTTCTTCCTCTCAGTGCCCAACCTGCATACCCCATACAGGCAATCCAGCCTTAGCTCTGTCTCATCTTGCATCAAAGTTCTATGGAAAATCACCCTGAGATTGCCATCATAAACAAATTTTATTTGCTCAAAGACTAAGCAAGATTAAGAACAAAAACACTCGAATGCCTGGGCTTCCTGGCAGATGCATGATTTGGATATGTTTCCCAAGTATATGATTGACTTTTGTGCATTTATGTTTCAATAATCTCTTCAATCCTCACTGAAATCATCAATCCCAGTCGGCAATTAATGTGCTCAGACCTCCCTTGTGTGTCTGAATTATCCACTTGTACCCTCTTCATTCAGGACTCCAGAATCTGTCAGAAGTTCCAGGTACTAATGCCCACGGTCCAGATCTAGACAGGACACTGAATTGACAATTCTTCTGAATTGACATCGCTTCCTCCTGTGGCATCACCCACCACCAGTGTGCTCCAGCCCCAGCCCAGACTTCACATGGAGAAGCAGCCTGATGCGCTGATCGGCTGTTTAATTGTGCCATGTGGTCTTTAAAAGGCTCTTTATCTCTTTTTTTCAAATAGTCAAGATGAAATTGGCTTCTGGTCAGCAGCTCGCTTTCTTTCCCTCCTCTGAGACAGAGTCGCCAAAAAGGATTTTGTTTTGTTCCATTTTGCCTGCAAAGATATGGATAGCCAAATACGACTACAAATTATCTACATTGTTTTTATGAAGAAAAATATATTTATTTTTCTAGCATTTGGAATCGTCGCTTGCGAGGGCCAGGGAACTGATGTTGTCCCCTGATTTCTGTCCCACTCTCACCCTTATTGGAGAGATCTGAGCACATCAGAGGATGTTTGTGGCTAAATTAGGGTATTATGAAAATAGTTCACAAAGCAAGTGGAAAGCTATATATAAAAATGATATTTACTTCTCATTTTAAATGAAGCCTAAGACAAAAGGCATATAGGTAAACACAGCTGCAACATTTTTAGGCATATAATCAAATGCAAAAATAATATTGGAAAACTATGTTAATTATTGTAATTAAACTGTGAACGGTATTGATAGAAAAATATCTTTAAAACATATAAAATCAAAATGGAGCTTATCGCATTACAGGAGTTTGCTCCATTATATATGATGTGCCTAGATGGAGGTGCCATTTAGCAAACTGCCCACAACTCCCCAGCGGTAGAGAAGAGGGAAGGACGGGCTGAGGGGCCAGAGAGGACTCTAGACCTTTGCATAAATCTTAGCCCCAATTCCATATTTTTGGGAAATAAGTTCGCCTGACCAACTTCTGAAAGTTGGTAGAGAAGAGTCACAAGGGCCTGACTTTGGAGTCAAACTGCTCAAGCACGGCCCACCCACCTCTTGACAGGGTGATTTTAGGATCCCCAGCTACAGCAGGGGACAAGGGTCTTGAGGCCAGCAGAAATCCAAATTCCACTTCGACAAAATAATTGTCCTGGGCAGAAGGAAACGTGCCATGATCCCAACGTCGTTTTCCTACATTGTAACTATATGGCTACGAAGTTCTTATCCTTGCTCCTAAATGTCTAGGGGTTTAAGGAATGGTTCAGCAAACCTGGCTCAAGCTTAAAGCCCACCATGTTCCCAGAGTCTAGAAGACCCTGTGTTTGGCTGCCTTTAATCTTAGAGTTGACTTTCCTTCTGGATACCTGTGTTCAGAAGACACTTTGGCCCCAACAGTGGTGTCTAAAGCAGTGTTTGACTCTTCTTCTGGTCTACCGCATTCCTCTTGAGGATCCTTCTGAGAACAGAAGAAAGCTGGACATCAACCAAGAGGTTTATGGGTGCCATTTCTCCTTGTTACTTTGCATCATCCAAGAAAAAGAAATGCTTCTTCAAGTTTTCCAATCAATTGCACTCACAGCAAAGGTTGGTTGAGGAACCACTCTGGAGACTTCCCATCTGCTGCTTCGTGGAAATGTTTGTACAGGATCTGGGCTTCCTGCCGAGCCCCGTTTCCATCATAAGTCGTGTGTTTCCTGTGCATGTTCTCACTCCACACATTAACCCCCTTTTCAGTTTTCACTTAAGTCTTATCTCTCACTTGATGAGCAATTTTTTCACTGGCTGGATCATTTACCACAGTTTCACAAATGTCTTTTTCTCATTTCTGTAGGGAGAAATTGGTGAACTTGTTCATTCCTCAGATCTGAACTACTGCTGAATTCATTTCTCTTTTTAGTTTACTCACTTTTATATTCTGGCGAAGAAACCTACGTGCCTTAGCTTATCTCACTTTTTCTTCATTTTCATCATCTGCACTAGCAGTTGGCTTTTTCTTCAGGGGAGATGGACAATTATTTCACAGATAAACTAAATTTTTAATAATTGAATACAAAGCACTGCATATACAGCAAACAGAGACATTCTGAGCCACCCAGGAATGAGTCAGCTGTCACAGCAGAGGGACTCAGCCTTGGACCCCAGCTGCAAGGGATAGGCAGGTACTTACCTTAGGAAATTATCACATTATTTGCTTAAGGACAGCTCAGACTGGCAAAGCCAGACAGATTCATTGAACCTCACACCCCAGGCACCTCCAGAGCACATTGGAAGTCACGTAAGCCAATCAGCCTCCAATAACTTACCTGTCAATCGAGAATCATGATGATAACGATGCCTGCTTCACAATTGTGAGGATTCAATGAAATGATATTTGTAAAAAAAAGTTTGAAAATGTGGAGATGCTCTGTTATTTTCTACCCTGTCACAGAAATCCCATTCAGAATATCCCTCCACTCTGCAACCTGCTGAGGTGAATTTGTGGTTTAAGAGCGATACAATTTGGCTGTGTCCCCACCCAGTTCTCATCTTGAATTGTATCTCCCATAATCACCACATGTTGTGGGAGGGACCCAGTAGGAGGTAATTTAATCATGGGGGTGGTTACCCTCATGCTATTCTCATGATAGTGAGTTCTCATGAGATCTGTTGGTTTTATAAGGGGCTTTTCCCCGCTTTGATCAGCACTTCTCCTTCCTGCCACCATGTAAAGAAGGATGTGTTTGCTTCTCCTTCCACCATGATTGTAAATTTTCTGAGGCCTCCTCAGCCCTGTGGAATTGTGAGTCAATTAAACCCCTTTTCTTTATATATTACCCAGTTCTGGGTACATCTTTATTGGCAGAATGAGAACAGACTAATAAAAAAGGCTGGAACTGAATCTGTGTGGAGAAAATACAGTAGGGAGGGGTTGGGCAAACTCTCAGGAAATAAGTGCTTTTACACTCAACAGAATATAATACAGTAACCCTTGTGCATTGCTGGTAGACATGTAAAATGATTCAGGTTCTATACAAAACAGTGTGGTGGCGCCTCAAAATTGTGGTCATAGAGTTACAACAAAATTCATGAATTCCTCTTCTGAGTGTTTACTTAAAAGAATGCAAAGTGAGGACTTGAACAATAATTTTTACTCCAATGTTCTTATCAGCTCTATTTACAATATCCAAAAGGGGAAAACAATCCAAATGTCCATTGACAGATGAATGGATAAACAAAATGTGGTAAATACATACAATGGGATATTATTCAGGCTTTAAAAGGGATGAAAATCTGACATGTGCGACCACATGAATGACCCTTGACACGCTGCTGAGCGAAACAAGCCAGACACAAAAAGATAAATATTGTATGTGAGGTACACAGAATAGTCAAGTTCATAAAGACAGAAAGCAAAACAGAGGTTACCAGGGGTTGAAGGGAGTGGCAAGGAGGAGTTAGTGTTTAATGGATACAGAATTTCACTTTGGGAAGATGAAAACTTCTAAATATTGATGATGGTCATGGTTGCACAGTAATAGTACTGAATTGTGCACTTAAAAATGGTTAAAATGACAAATTATATGATATGTATGTTTTACCAGAATAAGAAAATAAAGAAAATATTAAAGCTACCTACAAAAAACAAATCAATACTAATGTCATACTAAGAATGTTAGCTGAGTAATAGTGTGTTTTGCAAATTAATTTTCTTTTATCACGCTTTAGATAGTCTCAGTAATCATTTTTGTGGTGTCATTAACATGACTGAATTCATCTGACTTCACTGTAGATTATGAACAGACTAGAGGTCATTCATTTTGCCCTCATCTGGTCCTTCATCAAAACACTCAATAAATGTTTGGTCTTGTGTCTGAAAATGTCCTTCCTTTTGCACCCTACGTTATGCCATAACAAGCAAACTTTTGTGGATTTGTGAGACATAAAAAGATTTGTAAGTATTTTTCAGCATTTTCTAGATTTTACTAGCTTTCTCCATATAAGCCCATGTTAGAGTGTGGGCCATGAGATCCCTGTGGCTTGTCCAGCTCTGAGGAACCTAGCCATGTGATGCCACATCTGGGCTGCCTCACTTCATCTTTCCTTCCTTCTCTCTCTCAAGACCTCATTGCACAGATCACATTTTTTTCTGTCCTCCATTCTGTTTCTTTTTTCTGTTGATGACATCCTTGTCCCCGTTTTCTGCAATTACCCTCAACACAGATGATTTGCAACTCTAGCAACCAGGAGCCAACATTCTTTCAGTGAACAAAAAAGAGTTCCAAGTCTGACTATATTTGAAGAAATCTATAAGCTCTGCATTCGAGTCAGAGATGTTCAAAGACTGGTCCAGGACTACACAGTTAGTGAATGTGTGAACTGAGTTGGGAGCATGAGTTTTCTTCCTCTTGATCAGGCTCCAGCCAGTAACATCTCAGATTGGGCACCATGTGATGAATACTCAGAATTCAGTGGCTGTCTAAGCAGTGTATGGAGGGGGCTGGAAGTGGGTTGGGTGCAATAGGAAAAGAACTTTATTTTTCCACCAATCACTGCTTTCAAACACAGTTTGGAGCAGCACCCTACCTGCTCATGTTTACGCTAATTTCTGGCCAGTCTTTATTATGAGCTTCTCATTTGGTAATTAGGACTTACTTTAAGGTTTAGAAAAGTCCATTTCACTTGATTCAAACCTTCACTCCATTCGCAGTTCAGGCCTGACTCATAGCTAGACAGCCTTCAGTGCAGAAGGGAATGTGGTCTGTTCTATTTTTTTTTTAACTTTTATTTTAGTTCCCGGGGTAAATGTGCATGTTTGTTTTAAATACAAATTACATGCTATGGGGGCTCAGTGTACAGATTATTTCATCACCCAGGTAATAAACACAGTACCTGACGGTAATTTCGTAGTTTCCCTATCCACCCCGCCAACTTCCACCCTCAATTAGACCCTGGTGCCTGTTGTTCCCTTCTTTGTGTCCATGGTTACTCAGAGTTTAGCGCCCACATATAAGTGAGATTACGTGGTAATTTCATTTTCCATTTCTGCATTAGTTCACTTGGAATAGTGGCCTCTGGCTCCATCCATGTTGCTGCAAAGGGCAGGATACTCTTTTTCATGGCTGCATAGTATTCCATGGTGTATTTGTACCATATTTTCTTTATCCAGTCCACTGTTGATGGGCATCTAGATGGATTCCATGTCCTTGTTATTGTGAATAGTGCTGTGATATTCATGTTCTTGTCTGGTTTAGTTACCTGCTCTTACTCCTGAGACTACCATCACAAGGGTAAAGTGGAAGACCTAAGAAAATGTACAGAAGTCCAGGAAAATGTGGCACATATACACCATGGAATATTATGCAGCCATCAAAAACGATGAGTTCGCGTCCTTTGTAGGGACATGGATGAACCTGGAAACCATCATTCTCAGCAAACTGACACAAGAACAGAAAATCAAATATCGCATATTCTCACTCATAGGCGGGTGTTGAACAATGAGATCACATGGACACAGGGAG
>PVKV010014341.1:42500-57859 GCA_004027835.1 Alouatta palliata | reverse complement strand
GCAACCTCCGCCTCCCGGATTCAAGTGATTCTCCTGCCTCAGCCTCCCGAGTCCCTCTTGGTGATGGATCTAATCCCCCAATACCTTGCTTTCCTGGGTGTCCTGGATGAGAAATCATTGCTATGTGTGTGTTTTTTTTTTTTTTTGAGACGAAGTCTCATTCTGTTACCCAGGCTGGAATGTAGTGGTGCCCTGTCAGCTCACTGCAACCTCCGCCTCCCGGATTCAAGTGATTCTCCTGCCTCAGCCTCCCGAGTAGCTGGGATTACAGGTACACGGCACCACGACTGGCTAATTTTTGTATTTTAGTAGAGACGGGGTTCCGCCATGTTGGTCAGGCTGGTCTTGAACACCTGACCTCGTGATCCGCCTGCCTTGGCCTCCCAAAGTGCTGGGATTACAGGCGTGAGCCACTGCGCCCGGTGCTACACGGCTTCTTAAACACTGGAGCCAACCCCTTGCCACCACATCTTTTCCTGCCTCATGGCCAGGCCCCTGCCAGGGTAGGTTAATTCTTCCCGTCGCCCTCTCCAGGCCCAGTGTTTCTCCCTGGACGAGCAACGTTCTCTGGCCCAAGCCCTCTCCAGGACACACCACAGCACACGTCTGGTGTCACCGGGCATAAAGATGAGGGTGTGTTGCTTGGTGTCTGGCTGGTGGTAGGTACAGGGGGTGGACACTGGCTGGGTGTGGTGGCTCAGGCCTGTGACCCCAGCACTTTGGGAGGCCGAGGTAGGCAGATCACTTAAGGTCAGGAGTTCGAGACCAGCCTGACCAACATGGCAAAACCCCATCTCTACTAAAAATACAAAAAATTAGCTTGGCATGGTGGCGTGTGCCTGTAATTCCAGCTAATCAGAAGGCAGAGGCATGAGAATCACTTGAATCTGGGAGGTTGAGGTTGCAGTGAGCTGAGATCACACCAGTGCACTCCAACCTAGGAGACAGAGACTCTGTCTAAAACTAAAAAAAAAAAAAAAAGGACAGGCGTGGTGGCTCATGCCTGCAATCCCAGCACTTTGGGAGGCAGAGACGGGCGGATCACTTGAGGTCAGGAGTTTGAGACCAGCCTGACTCATGTGACAAAACCCCATCTTTATTTAAAATGCAGAAAGTATCCCAGCTACTCGGGAGGCTGAGGCAGGAGAATTGCTTGAACCCGGGCGGCGGAGGTTGCAGTGAGCCGAGGTCGCGCCACTGCACTCCAGCCTGGCGCCTGGTGATGGAGTGAGACTCTGTCTCAAAAAAAAAAAAAAAAAAAGCAAAAAGTAGCTGGGCGTGGCAGCGTGTACCTGTAATCCCAGCTATTCGGGAGGCTGAGGCAGGAGAATCGCTTGAAACTGGGCCATAGAGGTTGTGGTGAGCTGAGATCCTGCCATTGCACCCCAGCTGGGCAACAAGAGCAAAACTCTGGGGTGGGGGTATGGGGATTTGGATCCACCTGGAAGCAGTAGGGGCCGAGCATTACTGAACATGGTCACCAGAGGGCACTGTGAACACCCCAGTCAGGCAAGTCTTGCTTCTGCTTACAACTCTCCATGACTCACAGCTCACTCAGGGATCAAAGCCAAATTCCTCCCAGAGGCCCTCAAGGCCCCGCACGATCCGACCAGTCATCTCCCTGCCCTCACTTCCTCTCACTCTCCCCCTTGCTCACTTCCTCTTGTGGCCTGAGATGCTCCCACCTCAGGGCCTTTGCACAGGCTGTTCCGTCTCTCCAGAATGCTTTTCCCCACATCCCATTTGATTCCCTCTTTCTCCTCCTTTATGACTTAGCTCAGATGACACGTTCCCAGGGAGGACTTCCCTGGCTAAATTCCATCTCCTGGGCAGGGTGTGGTGGCTCACGCCTGTAATCCCAGCACTTTGGGAGGCCAATGTGGGAGGGTCACGAGGTCAGGAGTTCGAGACCAGCCTGACCACCATGGTGAAACCCTGTCTCTACTAAAAATACAAAAAATTAGCTAGGTGTGGTGGCATGCTCCTGTAATCCCAGATACTCAGGAGACTGAAGCAGGAGAATTGCTTGAACCCTGGAGGTGGAGGCTGTAGTAAGCCGAGATCGTGCCACTGCACTCCAGCCTGGGTGACAGAGAGAGACTCCGTCTCAAAAACAAAACAAAATTCCATCTCCTGATGCTTGAGATCCCCCTTATGAAGCCTCTCTTTCCCTCTGCCTGCCACACCCCCAGTCACTTATCACTCTCCAAACAACTATGTGTTATAGTCACTGATAATCTCATTCTCCTTCTCCCCTACCCAAATGTCAGCCCCACAGGACAGGGATGTCTGTCTGTCACCATGGCATCTCCAGCTTATAATACAGGGTCAGGCATATAGTAGGTGCTCAAGAAATGTTTGTTGAATGAATGCATGAACAGCTGGGGCTGTGCTGGGTCCTGCAGGAGCTGGGCTCTGTGATCCGTGTGGTTACAACGTATATTTCTGTTATGTGTGGTGCTTGAAGAGGAATTAGAGACCAGAGTGACTGGGGTCAGGGTGGGGTGACTTCCGGGAGGGAGGGGCTGGTGCAAGGGGATTGGCTTGAAGGACCTGGGTAGGCAGAGGGGATGGTGCTGGGGGAGTATGTCAGGTGCACCAGGTAGTGGCATAGCCTAGTCAAAGGCCTGATGCTCTGTGGGCTCTGGGAGTGCAGGGACTGTCTTATATCCTGTCAATCCTCCCTGGCTAGCTCAGCACCTGGCACATAGCACTTGCTTATTAAATACTTCCTAAAGGAATGAATGGACGGAAAGGAGAGAGCGAGTTAGGAAAGGGCAGGCCAGGGGGTCAGGTGACTCTGATTCTGGAGCACTTAAGGTGTGCAAGAGGAAATCAAAAGACCAATAAATTCAGTTCCAGTAGTCCTAATATTTAGATCTTTTTGATCTATTTGCAAATGCTTGATCTCATTCATTACAGGGAAATGCCAAGCAGGACCCCGACGAGAGCTCACTCCACGCCCAGCAGAGGAGCCAAAGGAAACAGACCAGAGCACCAAGTATTGACGAGGACGGGGAAGAACAGGAGTTCCCACGTGCTGCTGGTACAAGGACCACTGTCTTTATTTATTTTTATTTTTTGAGACGGAGTCTCACTCTGTTGCCCAGGCTGGAGTGCAGCGGCGCGATCTTGGCTCACCGCAACCTGTGCCTCCCGGGTTCAAGTGATTCTCCTGCCTCAGCCTCCCAAGTAGCTGGGATTACAGGCATGTGCCATCACACCTGGTTATTTTTTGTATTTTTAGTAGAGACAGGGTTTCACCATGTTGGCTGAGCTGGTCTTGAACTCCCGACCTCAGGTGATTTGACCGCCTCAGCCTCCCAAAGTGCTGAGATTACAGGTGTGAGCTACGGTGCCCTGCCACTGTGTTTTACTGATTTGATTGTTTTGAGACAGGGTCTCGCTCCATTGCCCAGGCTGGAGTGCAGTGGCACGACCTCAATTCACTGCAATCTCCACCTTCTGGGTTCAAATGATTTTCATGCCTCAGCCTTCCAAGTAGCTGAGATTACAGGTGCGTGTCACCATGCCTTGCTAATTTTTGTATTTTTGGTAGTGACAGGGTTTCACCATGTTGGCCAGGCTGGTCTGAAACTCCTGACCTCAGGTGATCCACCTGCCTCAGCCTCCCAAAGGGTCACTGTGTTTACTGTCCAGTAAACATTCCAGCTGCATTTACTGAGGCTGACTACTTGCAAATTCTATGCTCTAGAAGTTTTGCTTTTGGTTTATGCCCTGGAGGAATTCGTATTTATTTATTTATTGAGAAGGGGTCTTACTCTGTCACCCAGGTTGGAGGGCAGTGGCATGAACACGGATCACATACAGCCTCAACCTTCCAGACTCAAGTGATCCTCCCACCTCAGCCTCCCGAGTGGCTGGGACCACAGGTGGGCACCACCAAGCCTGGTTAATTAAAACATTTTTTTTTTTTTTGTAGAGATGGGGGAGCGGTCTCACTACATTGCCCAGGCTGGTCTCGAACTCCTGGCCTCAAGCAATCCTCCCACTTTGGCCTCTCAAAGTGCTGCGATTATAGGTGTGAGCCGCTGCATCTGGCCTCCTGGAGAAATTCTTGTCCAAGGGACTCAGGAAACACGTTGAGGGTGGGGCCTGGGGACAGTATTCAAACTCAGAAACACCCAAACATCCATCCACAGGAGGATGGATAACACATCATGCCACACAGGAAATCTGAAAACAGCATCATAAAGAGTGCCCATCGGCCGGGTGCGGTGGCTCACGTGTGTAATCCCAGCTCTTTGGGAGGCCAAGGCGGGCGGATCGCTTGAGGTCAGGAGTTTGAGACCAGCCTAACCAACATGGTGAAACCCCATCTCTACAAAAATATAAAAATTAGCCGGGCGTGATGGCGTGTGCCTGTAACCCCAGCTACTCGGGAGGCTGAGGCAGAAGAATCGCTGAAACCCGGGAGGTGAAGGTTGCGGTGAGGTGAGATCGTGCCACTGCACTCCAGCCTGGACGACAGAGCGAGACTCTGACTCAAAAAAAAAAAAAAGAATGAACGCCCATCAATATTGCAACAGCAGTACTGTCCTCGTTTAGTGTGAACACACCGTCGGGTGACAAACGAAAGCACAGAAGTGCCTCATTTATTGAATATTGCAGAAGAGCAAAAATAAATTCTAGTTTTTACAGAATGGCCAGTGTGTGTTTGCTCACGCCTGTGATTCCAGAGCTCCAGGAGGCTGAGGAGGGAGGACTGTTTGAGGTCAAGAATTTCAGACTGGCCTGGCAATATAGCAAGGCCCTGTTTCTACAAGAATTAAAAAAATTAGCTGGGTGTGGTGGTGCATGACTGTGGTCCTAGCTACCTGGGGGGCTGAGGTGGGAGGATCGCCTGAGTCCGGGAGGTTGAGGCTGCAGTGAGCCGAGACCACATTACTGCACCCCCAGCTGGTAGGCAGAGAGAGACACTGTCTCCTAAAAAAAATAAAAGGCCGGGCGTTGTGGCTCACGCCTGTAATCCCAGCACTTTGGGAGGCTGAGGCGGGCAGATCACCTGAGGTCGGGAGTTCGAGACCAGCCTGACCAACATGGAGAAACCCTGTCTCCACTAAAAATACAAAATTAGCTGGGTGTGGTAGCACACACCTGTAATCCCAGCTACTTGGGAGGCTGAGGCAGAAGAATCGCTCGAACCCGGGAGGCGGAGGTTGCAGTGAGCCCAGATTGTCCCACTGCACTCCAGCCTGGGCGACAAGAGCAAAACTCATCTCAAAAAAAAAAAAAAAAAAAAAAAAAAGCCTGTACAGGTGGGAAAAGGAGAAGCAGAGAAACTCTCATTCCAGAAGCTGGGGTCGTGGTTACCTCTAAGACAGGGTTTCTCAGGCTGGGCTCTGTGGGCAGTTGGGGCCGCCCCGGGGCATCATAGGGCTGAGCAGCACCCCTGGCCTCCACCCACCAGACGCCAGGAGCACCTCCCCCCTCCTGTCGTGACAACCAAAAATGTCTCCAGAGAGTGTCCCCAGCAGCTCTAGAGGGAAGGCAGGAGGTGGGGGTGGTGGCGGGGATCGAGGAGGCACATGCCGTGTGGGGCGTTTTTGTTCTATTTCTTGCCCTGGATGGTGGTTATGTGGTGTGAACGTTACGGGGCCACAGTGTTCTTGCAGAGAAGTTTCGACTGCGAGATGGACGAGGGAGGCGGGTGGGAGCTGAATGCTCTTTGCAGACGCTCCCTGGGGGCTGGTCTGAGTGCTGCCCAGATCCCCTTCAGCCCTGGGAGCTGCAGTTCCCCCTGGATCATCCAAGCTGTGCCCTCCCTGCTGGAGGCAACGCCTTCTCCAGCCTCCTCCAGGCAGCAGGGGGCTTGTGGACCCCTCCTGGGACATCCCCCTCCCCCACCAGGCCTGGCTCCTGGAGGCCCCTGGGGGAAACCAGGCTGCAAGAGGCAACTGGGCTGCCTGGGAGCAGACCAGGCACCGGCTCCAGCTTCCTCCGGGAGCTGCGTTCTAATTATTTCCTTCCATCTCCCCCAGCGGGTCCCCGGGGGCCCTGCCAGGCCTGGGAAGGAAGGGAAAGTGCAGGGCGAGCTGTGGGTGGGCTCGAGGGATGAGGCTCACCAGCCTTGCCTGGGTCTTAACCTACTTAGCCAGGACAGCAGAGGCTCACACCAGCAGAAAACGCACTTCTTTGGCTCTGGGCTGGGAGGGAAGGGATGGGGGAGGGGGCTGGGGACAGAAACAGGAGCCACCAGTCCAGCCTCTGCCAGGCCCTGGGTCAAGCCTCTCTCTGCCTGCAGCCCATGGTTGAGGCACACCCTTGTCTATTGGTGCCTCAGTTACCCCATTTCAACCACAAGCATGTACTCATTCCTGCTTCTCAGGACTTAAAGAGGCTACGCACACCCATCCCTGGCATACAGTAGGTGATCAGTAAATGCAGACAGTTGGGGGAAGCAGTGGGAGCTTTGGGGGATGCAGAGTTGGAATTCTGCTGTGTGACCCTGACAGGACACTCACCACTCCCTCGTTCCTGAGCCTCAGTTTCCCCATCTGTCAAATGGGGATGCCTGGGCGGGGCCTGGGGGGGGGCACTGTGAGGATTAAATGAGATACTACATGCCAAGTGCCTGAGTTTCTTCCTGGGACACATCAAGTGCTCAATTAACAGGGGTTGTCAAAAGACCCTTCAACCTGAAAGGGGCTTGCTTTCCAAAAAGCTAAAAGCTTAGGCTGTGTTTCTGAACCAAATAGTTGTTTCTTTCAAAGTTTCATATCCAAAGGGAAACACTTACTTGGTTAGACCTGACTGCGGAGGGGACCACCTCGGAGCACCGCCCCTGCCCCAGTAACCCCTGTATTCCGTCCAGAGAATGTGCAACATCCGTATCCTACGAGTTCCACGCCTCCTTTAGAGAATCCAGCAATTTTCAGCCCCAGTCGCTCTGGGCTACCTCCTCCCTACCCGGCTCACAGAGACACCGCGGCAAGGAATGTCTTGCTCCCACGAGCACCCCCAAAGCATCAGAGCATCCCCCCTCAACCAGCAGCCATAAGGGCTATGCCTAGGGGCGCCCCCAACAACCCACCCTACCTAGGAGCATTTTGGATGCAGGAGAAAGTAGCCTGAGGCAGAGGAGCCGGGCTAGGAAGGGGCGCGCTCTGCAGGACTCACGTTGTTCCGAGGCGCGTTGGGCTGCACAGGGTCCTCGGCGGCCAGGGCGATGCTGCTCATGGCAATGACCATGAGGATGCACATCTCAAAGTAGCGCAGGTTCAGGATGTAATGGCACAGGCGGCGAAGGCTGTTGGAGACACAAGCGCGTGCAGAGGTCCACTCAGATCACAGGCTCACACACCCTTTTCTTCTATAATCTCAGGTTACCTACCACTGCCTGAGAGCTCCAACCTCCAAGTCCTCATACACAACAAGCTATTAAGCTCCTCCAGGTGGAGGCCCTCTCTGGGTCTCGGAACCCCGAGAAGGCAGAGGAGACCTTGGGGAGAGAAGACATTCACATGCCCTATTTAGCAAAGTTCCTATCACTCCCAAAAGACCCTCTTGAAATATCTTGATTCCCAAGCTGGGTTGAAGAAATACGGTCCTTAATTCTGTAGGAGATAAAAAGGCTTTTCGATATAAAATGTCCCAGGGTCAAACAACATTGTGATTCTACGCATTAAAGTAGCTTTCTTTTTTTTTTTAAGACAGAGTCTCACTCCGTCACCAGGCGCCAGGCTGGAGTGCAGTGGCGCGATCTCGGCTCACTGCAACCTCCGCCACCCGGGTTCCAGCAATTCTCCTGCCTCAGCCTCCCGAGTAGCTGGGACTACAGGTGCGCACCAGCACGCCCAGCTAATTTTTTTTTTGTATTTTTAGTAGAGACAGGGTTTCACCATGTTGACCAGGATGGTCTCGATCTCTTGGCCTCGTGATCTGCCCGCCTCAGCCTCCCAAAGTGCTGGGATTACAGGCGTGAGCCACCGCGCCCGGCCAATTTCTTTCTTTATTTAAAAATCAGCTGTGTGACCTTGGGCAAGTTACTCGTCCTCTCTGTGCCTCGGTGCCTTCATCTGTAAAATGGCCATGATACTAGTGTTTACTTCACAAAATTGTGAGACCCAAAAGAGCTAATTTACACCTGGCTCATGACAGGGGCTCCAAAAAAGTTATTGAAATTAAGAATTGCAGGCCTTATCAGAGTCTTGAATCTGCCAATGGGAGGTGCCAGTTAACCTCCTCAGTGGAGCCAGTAGTAAATAGGTCAGAAGGTTGTGTGAATGGCAGCAGAGCTGAGTAGTTAAGAACAAGGATGCCAGGGCCAGTGTCTGGGCTCAAACTGCAGCTCTCCCACTGGCTTGCTGTGTGAGCTTGGGTGGGTGAATTCACCTCTCTGGACCTCAGTTTTTTCATCTGTCAAATGGAGCTAAGCATAGTAATGACCCCAGATAAATTAAAAAAAAAAAATTTTAGGGCACTCAGAATAGTGCCTGGCACTGAATAAACACCACATAAGTGTTTCTTTAGTAGAATGGGTAAGTCAACCAAATAAAAAAGTGTTTTAAAATTATTTTTATTTATTACTCCCCAGGGTGAGTTTCCAAGAGGCAGGTTATAGAACGCTGCTGCCCCTCCATCTCATCTGCCATGATTCCTCATTGTCAAGAAGCATTTTGATCAGGCTTTGGATCAGGCTTTCAAGACATATCCTTGGGAGACATTCAATTCTAAGACAACCTCTGAGCTACCATGACATTCAACGGAACAATTCTCCCCTAAATAATCTATCCATTTCAAAGATGGCCAAGACAGAAAGTCAGGGAACTCAGAGACCATCTGCCCAGAATCTAAACCCTTACAGGGCCGAGGTTAGGAACAGAGTTCAGGTCTCAGGCTGCCATGTGCTGTTGTTTAGGCTGTATACTGCACAAGTCAGCCATTTCTTTTTCTTTTTCTTTCTTTTTTTTTTTTTTTTTAAGACAGAGTTTCATCATGTTGGTCAGGATGGTCTTGAACTCCCGACCTCAGGTGATCTGCCCGCCTTGGCCTCCAAAGTGCTTGGATTACAGGCGTGAGCCACTGCGCCCGGCCTAAGTCAGCCATCTCTAAGTGTGAGGGCTATTTTTTTTTTGAAATGGAGTCTTGCTCTGTTGCCAGGCTGGAGTGCAGTGGTATGATCTCGGCTCACTGCAACCTCCACCTCCCAGGTTCAGCAATTCTCCTGCCTCAGCCTCCCGAGTAGCTGGGACTACAGCCATGTGCCACCACACCTGGCTAATTTTTGTATTTGCAGTAGAGACGGGGTTTCACCGTATTGGTCAGGGTGGTCTCGAACTCCTAACCTCATGATCTGCCTGCCTTGGCCTCCCAAAGTGCTGAGATTGCAGGCGTGAGCCACTGCGCCTGGCTGGGGGAGGGTGCCTCTTATATCACAGACACCACAGATTTGAGAATTTATGACAATGATTTTCTAGTGGATGGCAGGAAGGGGATCTCTTCCAACACAGTATATTGTGACAAATCATCGTATGTGACTTAAGGAAGGAGCGTCCGTTTCCAACTTGTTCAGAGGTCCCCTTGGACTCATGGTGGTCAACGCTCACCCACTGCCCTCTCTCTGGCCTGACTTCCGCCACCCTGGTGGGAGCCCCAGGCCCCGCTGCCCTTGCTGGGGCCATACTCACGGGTTGGTTGTGGACAGGATGAACATGGAGCTATAGGGAGGCATCGGCTTAGGGCCGTCTTCCCCACGGTCGTCTTCCTCCTCCTCCTTCTTCTCTTCCTCTTTTTTTGACGGAGGGTCTGGGTTGGCGTTTTTGTTCACTGTTGGGACAAGAACCAACACAGGGCGCCCTCCACAATTTCCCACAAGTCTCTGGGAACTCCGTGGACTCCCAGGGCAGGCAAGAAGTGGCTGACATTTATAAAGTGCCTGCTGTATACCAGGCATCTCATGACATCACTAAACCCTCGCATGGCCCTGAGGTTG
The DNA here is from genome assembly GCA_004027835.1 of Alouatta palliata. Lineage (NCBI taxonomy): Eukaryota > Metazoa > Chordata > Mammalia > Primates > Atelidae > Alouatta > Alouatta palliata. The sequence goes on along the minus strand of PVKV010014341.1, from coordinate 47,904 downwards.
ATATATTCGGATCCCCCATTTACAGATGAGGAAATGGAGGCACAGAGAAGTAAACTGACTTGTCTAAGGTCACACAGCAGGAAGTGGCAGAGCTGGCATTTGGAACCCAGGCGGCCTGGCCCCCGAGAGCCTGCTCTCTACCACTCCATAGCCTTGGGTGCGTGGGGCCCTTGTGGGATCTTAACACAGACCCGTCCCATCCTTGCTGGACCTTCACACTCTCACTTGGAGGCTGGTAGGGAGAGTGCCAAGAGACCCATTGAACAGATGGAAATACTGACACCTCCCATAAACCGCAGAGTTTGCCCCCATTAGCACCCCTCTCTTGATTTGGCGGGAGGAGCCACCAGCCTCTGGAGCTTCCATTCTGCAGCCCAGCCTGCTTACGTGCCCACGGGCAAGCGGAGCCTCTCTGAGCCTCAGTTCCCACATCTGTAAAATGGGCACAGTGATAAGATCTTAGGACCTTAGGTCTCAGGACCATGGAAAGCCTTTATCCAGCAAAGCCATGACACTCTCTCACACAGAACTGACACTAGAGGAACTTAAGACATAAACCACTCAGCAGTTCACCTTTTCTTTTATTTTTGAGATGGAGTCTCACTTTCTTGCTTGGGCTGGAGCGCAATGGCGTGATCTCAGCTCACTGCAACCTCCGCCTCCCCGGTTCAAGCGATTCTCCTGCCTCAGCTTCCTGCGTTCCTGGGATTACAGGCAGGCACCACTATGCCTGGCTAATGTTTGTATTTTTTTAGTAGAGATGGGGTTTCACCATGTTGGCCAGGCTGGTCTTGAACTCCTGACCTCAAGTGATCCTCCCGCCTTGGCCTCCCAAAGTGCTGGGATGCCAGGGATGAGCCAGCACGCCTGGCCAGCAGTTCATCTTTAAATTCCTCAGTGCTTCCCTGATCCTGATCTCACAGGGACAAGAACTGCCAGTCCCTCGGGAGTCTAGGTCTGTGCTCCACAGGGTCGTTACCGCCTCCAGGTGGCTACTGGGCCCTTGAAATGTGGCAAGTCCAATTTAGGATGTGTCGAAAATGAAAACAGCACACAGCAGAGGCCGGGTGAGGGTCTCACACCTGTAATCTCAGCACTCTGGGAGGCTGGGGCGGGTAGATCACTTTAGGACAGCAGTTCAAGACCAGCCTGGCATCATGGTGAAACCTGGTCTCTACTGAAAATACAAAAAATGAGCCAGGCCTGGCGGCATGCGCCTGTAATCCCAGCTACTTGGGAGGCTGAGGCCTGAGAACTGCTTGAACCCGGGAGACGGAGGTTGCAGTGAGGTGAGATCACACCACCGCACTCCAGCCTGGGCGACAGAGCCAGACTGTATCTCTAAAAAAAACCAAAAACCAAAAACCAAACAAATAAAAAACACACCAGATATTGAAGACTGAGTATGAGAGAATGTAAAATATCTTGTTAATTTTAAAAATATTCATTATAGGCTGAAATAACATTTTAGATAAATAACATTTCGGGCTAAATGCAATGTACTATTAAAGTTCATTTCACCTGTTTCTTTTATATTTTTTCCTTCCTTCCATCCCTCCCTCCTTCCTTCCTTCCCTTCCTTCTTTCTTCCTTTCCTCCCTCCCTCCTTCCCTCTCTCTTTTTTTTTTTTGGACAGGATCTCTCTCTGTTGCCCAGGCTAGAGCCCAGCACAGTCCTTGCCCACTGCTACCTCAAACTCCTGAGCTCAAGTGATCTTCCCACCTCTGCTTTCTAGTAGATAGGACTACAGGTGCGCACCACCATGCCTGACTAATTAAAAAAAATTTTTTTTGTAGAGATGGGATCTCTCTATGTTGTCCAGGCTGGCCTTGAACTTCTGGGCTTAAGCAATCCTCCTACCTCAGCCTCCTGAAGTGCTGAGATGACAGGCATGAGCCAGCACACCTCGCCCTTTTTAAATGTGGCGACAAGGAAGTTTAAATGGACATACGCATGTGGCTTGTGTTATGTTTCTTTTGGACAGTGCTGGGCCGACAGAATCAATCATCTGATCCCCCTAAAGCTTCCATCAAAGAACCCCATTGTTCCTCAAATGGGGCAGCTTCCTGGCTCCCTGAAGGGAAGGACGGACATAGGAGATATCGCTAACCCGATTCAACACGTCCCTGTGCCAGGAACAGCACACAGAAGAGCTCACTGAAACCTCCACAGCCCTCTGGGGTAGGAAACTACACCTATGCCCATTTTCCAGGGGAGGAAACTGAGGCCAGAGAGATAGGGTCACAGTCCAGGGTCACTCAGCAGAGCTTCTGGCTGCAGGGGCACCGGGTCCCCTGCCCGGTGACGTGTGAGGGCAGAGGGTCTCACCTTGCACAACGGTGTGGTTGAGAGGGGGTGGGCAGGCCGGGGGGATGTCCACGGTGGTGTGGTCAGGTTTCCTGGCAGTCTTAGCTGAATTGGTCTGGGTGCCGCTGGGGTTGGTGACGATAAGGCTGTTCTCGGGGGTTTTGTGGGGGCCGGGATTGGACGGGTTCCCCGGGTTGTTGGGCATCCGGCGGCTGGCGGCGTTCTGGGGGTTGGTGGCCATGGCAGGGCCGGCCGGCATGGGGCCGGGGTCGGTGCTGTTTCCCATCTTGGCCGGGCTCTGGGGCAGGCCAGAGTGGCCGAGGCTGTCGTGGGGACCGGCCGACTCCGCCGTGGCCAGCTTGTCGTTCTTCATGTTGTCAATGTCCTCTGCCAGGGGTGGGTCTTGGCGGCCCAGGTCCTGCTGGATCGGCCGCGTGGTTGACAGGTTGGGGCCACACACAGGGACCCCAGAACCCTGGTTCTCTCTGAGGAAGGCAAGTGAATGAAAAAGAACCAACACCTGAGTTAGGAGGAAGGGCAACAGTTTGGGGACCGAGCTAAGATTCCATCTTTCAAGAGCACCACATGGGCTGGGCGCAGTGGCTCGCACCTGTAATCCCAGCACTTTGGGAAGCCGAGGCAGGAGGGCAGCTTAAGGCCAGGAGTTCAAGACCTGCCTGGGCAACATCGGGAGACCTCGTTTCTACAAAAAAAATGCATAAATTTACAGCCGTCGTGGTGTGTGCCTGTAGAAAAAGCTACTTGGGAGGCTGAGGCAGGAGGACTGCCCAAGCCCAGGAAGTTGAGGCTGCAGTGAGCCATGATCGTCCCACTGCACTCCAGCCTGGGTGACACAGTGAGACTCTGTCACAAAAAAAAAACCAAAAAAGAAAAGGAAAGGGTACAATTTGGTCATGGAGAAGTCGTGTCCCAGATCCCTCCAGCACCCGGAATTGAGAGGGACCTGTTCAATTCTTGCTAAGAGATCATGACCTTCACGTGTCTGTGGACGGTCTTCCACAAATCCCCAACATCTTATTTCTTCTTTCTTTTTTCTGAGTTGGAGACTTGCTCTGTTATGCAATGGCGCGATCTCAGCTCCCTGCAACCTCCGCTCCCTGGGTTCAGGCGCTTCTCCTGCCTCAGCCTCCCGAGTAGCTGGGATTATAGGCACCCGCCACCACACCTGGCTAATTTTTTGTATTTTTAGTAGAGATGGGGTTTCACCATGTTGGCCAGGCTGATCTCGAACTCCCGACCTCAAGTCATTCACTGCCTGGGCCTCCCAAAGGGCTGGGATTACAGGCGTGAGTCACTGTGCCAGGCCTTTTTTTTAAGACAGAGTCTCTCTGTTGCCTAGGCTGGAGTGCAGTGGCGGGATCATAGCTTACTGCAGCTTCTGGGGTCCAGTGATGCTCTTATCTCAGCCTCTGGGTAGCTGAGACTACAGGCTCTCGCCACCACAAGTGGCTGATTTTAAAATTTTTTGGAGAGACTGGCATCTCACTATGTTGCCCAGGCTGGTCTTGAACTCCTGGGCTCAGGTGATTCTTCCTCCTCAGCCTCCTAAAATGTTGGGGTTACAAGCATTAAGCCACAATACCCAGCCTGTTTTTAACTTTCTTATTCCTAGCTGAGTTTTCACCACCTAGTACAGGGCCTCTCACACAGCTGACGTTGGGTAACATTGTCAAATGATAAACAGATACCCCCATTTTCTTTTCTTTTCTTTTCTGAGATAGTCTCACTCTGTTCCCAGGCTGGAGTGCAGTGGCAGGATCTCGGCTCACTGCAACCTCTGCCTCCCGTGTTCGAGTGATTCTCATGCCTCAGTCTCCCGAATGGCTGGGATTACAGGCGCGGACCACCAGTCCAGCTAATTTTTCTATTTTCCATAGAGGCGGGGTTTTGCCATGTTGCCTGGGCTGATCCTGAACTCCTGGCCTCAAGTGACTCACTCACCTCAGCCTCCCAAAGTGCCAGAATTGTAGGCATGAGCCACCGTGCCTGGCCAGAATGCCCCCATTATCCAGATGAGAATACTGAGGCCCCAGGAGAGATCCCACAGCCTCAGACCTCCCATCAACCCCTGCCTCTCCAAGCCATGGACACCTGGGCTCTGCCTCCTGCCATCTGCACTTGGACAGAGACTCACTCAATAGCCCATCTGATGCCTTCCGGACTACTGACCCCTGGAAAACACAGCCCTGGCTTCCCACAAGTATATCTGAAAATAATAAATAGACAGACAGACAGACAGATACATACATACATAGACAGACAGATAGACAGATAGGTACATACACAGACAGACAGATAGGTAGGCTGGCTTTCCCTAGAGGGCTTCCCACTGGCTCAACTACCAGCATCATGTTCCTCATTTTATTTTTGCATTTTAACGTGCAAAAACCCATGGCGTTTTTAGTACGCAGAGGAGAGACAAGCTAATTTATTTTCAGACTAAAGCAGGTAAGTGGGATGCTTCTATGAATACTTCCCGGAAGGAGCAGCCGGGGCAGTTCCACTGTTTCTCTGAGACCACACAGGGGAAATGGGCAGGTCCAAACAACTTTCTGCCCTTCTCAGTTTCGTGAGTGGGTCATAGAGTGACGTTTCAGAAGACAGGCTGACCTGGGTTCGAATTTCAGCAATGTCTTTTTTATTTTTTTGAGGCAGGGTCTCACTCTGTCACCCAGGTGGTAGTGCAGTGGCGCGATCTCAGCTCACTGCAATCTCCATCTTCCAGGCTCAGGCAATCCTCCCACCTCAGCCTCCGGAGTAGATGGGGACTACAGGTGCATGCCACCATGCATGGCTAACTTTTTAATTTTTCTTTTTCTTTTTACTTATTTTGAGATGCAGTTTCACTCTTGCTGCCCAGGCTGGAGTGCAATGGCACGATCTCGGCTCACTGCAAACTCTGCCTCCCAGGTTCAAGTGATTCTCCTGCCTCAGCCTCCAGAGTAGCTGGGATTACAGGCAGGCGCCACCATGCCCGGCTATTTTTGTATTTTTAGTACAGATGGAGTTTCTCTATGTCGGTCAGGCTGGTCTTGAACCCCCGACCTCAGATGATCCACCTGCCTCGGCCTCCCAA
>PVKV010014341.1:0-40000 GCA_004027835.1 Alouatta palliata | reverse complement strand
GCTCTGCACAGCGTTCTTTCGCCAGCTCATCACTTTGGCATCCTTCTGCGGAGGGAGACGGACACCTCGCCTGGGGCACGCTCAGCCCCGAGCTCAGATTATGCGGGGGTGGTAATAACAGCAACCCCTGTTTATTGCTCACCTCCTCGTGTCCCCTCCTCACTGTCTTAAGGACTTCACGTATTAACTCATTTCATCCCTGCAACCACCACCATCTGAGATGGTTGTAGGGATCCGTCCCATGTTACAGAGGAGGAGACTGAAGTTCAGAGAGGAAAAGTCATTTGCCCAGTGTTACCCAGCTGGAAAACAGCTGAGCTGGGCTTTCTGGTTTTAGATGCTTTAATGGGGTGGCTTTGTACACGCCTGTAATCCTAGCACTTTGGGAGGCTGATGAAGGAAAATCACTTGAGCCCAGGAGTTTCGGATCAATCTGGGCAACATAGTGAGGCCCCATCTCTATCAAAAAAAAGAAAGAAACAAAGCTGGGCGTGGTTGCATGAGACTGTAGTTCCAGTTACTTGGGAGGCTGAGGTGGGAAGATAATTTGAGTCCGGGAGTTTGAGGCTACAGTGAGCTATGACTGTGCCGCTGTACTCCAGCCTTGGTAACAGAGCAAGACTGTTTCTAAAAGCAAGCAAACAACAATAACAAAAACTAGGGCCCACTGCGGGGGCCGTAAGAATTAGAGTGCTAAAGAATTAAGCACCCCTGCCCCCCATGCAGGCTAAACTGTGGAACTCAAAAGTCCAGTATTGCCAGGTGCCGTGGCTCATGCCTGTAATCCCAGCACTTTGGGAGGCCGAGGTGGGTAGATCACGAGGTCAGGAGTTCAAGACCAGGCTGGCCAAGATGGGGAAACCCCGTCTCTACTAAAGATACAAAAATTAGCTGGGTTTGGTGGCGGGCACCTGTAGTCCCAGCTACCTTGGGAGGCTGAGGCAGGAGAATTGCTTGAACCCAGGAGGCAGAGGTTGCAGTGAGCAGAGATTGCACCACTGCACTCCAACCTGGGTGACAGAGCAACACGCTGTCTCGGGGGAAAAAAGAAAAAAAGTCCAGCATCTCTCTTCCTGTTCCTTTTGGGGAGTGGGTTGTCATGGTGATGGAGGCAGGTGGCATTAGGAGGCCAACAGTAGAGATAAAAATTCTAGGGTGGAGCAGGTCGGTCTTGGCAAAAGTTCCCTTTGCACCCAGACAGGCCTGGGAGGAGGCACTGCCTGGCTGCCAGGGAGAGGCAGAAGCTCTGTCCTCCACAGATTTTTGCTGAGAGTCTGGGAAAGTTCCACCCTCATTCTCTCCACCCTGTGGGGCCACTGGGCTTGGCCACCTGGTGTGGGGGATCTGGAGCCAGCAGTCATCGAATTATATGAAATAGGAGGTGCGTCAGTCTACTTTTCACTGGAGTAAGCCATGGAAGGAGAGATGAAGGTAGGAATGAGGAAAAGACAAAGTGAGCAAAAGGAAAAAAATACGATCGGCCTGGCAAGGTAGCTCACTCCTGTAACCCCAGCACTCTGGGAGGCTGAGGTAGGAGGATCGCTTGAACCCAGGAGTTGGAGACCAGCCTTGGCAACATGGCAAAACCCTGTCTCTACAAAAAATACAAAAGCTAAGCCAGGCATGGTTGTGCACGCCTGTATTCTCAGCTACTCAGGACGCTGAGGTGGGAGAATTGCCTGAGCCCAAGAAGTCGAGGCTGCAGTGAGCTGTGACTGCACCACTGTACTACAGTCTGGGTGACAAAGTGAGACCGTGTCTCAAAAAAAAATTATCAGTATGCTGGAGAATGAAAAACACAGGGCACGTTTGCAAAAAGCCTCAAGGAATGACTGAAGAAGAGGAAAAATGCACAAGGCAGACCTCTAAAGGCCGCTGGCTTTGTCACAGCAGAGAACTAAAATGTCTTTTTATTATTTTATATTCTCAAATAAAGTTTTATCTTTGCCATTTTTTTTTAAAGCAGATGAATGACTGATCTTGGATTTTCTTTTCTCTTAAGGGGCATGAATCTTGATGAGGTTTTATTTCTAAAGATCCTTAGAACCTCTCTATCAGCCAAATGAACAATGCCTCTCCTGGCCAGGGTGTTTGATGTGTCTATTACCGGAATTAGCAGCCGGGCACGGTGGCTCACGCCTGTAATCCCAGCACTTCGGGAGGCCGAGGTGGGTGAATCATGAGGTCAAGAGATCGAGACCATCCTGGTCACCATGGTGAAACCCCATCTCAGCTAAAAAATACAAAAATTAGTTGGGTGTGGTGGCGCACGCCTGTAATCCCAGCTACTCCGGAGGCTGAGGCGGGAGAATCGCTTGAACCCGGGAGGTGGAGGTTTTAGTGACCCAAGATGGCGCCACTGCACTCCAGCCTGGAGAAGAGCGAGACTCTGTCTCAAAGGACAATTACAAGAACAAAACGGAATTAGCAGTGCTCTTCTGTTCAGAATAGGGGTCTGGCCAGCTGGGGCTTTGAGGGCGAAAGTGGGGAGATATTTTCTTCCTCTGAAGACAGGGAGCAGGAGTCATCTGTGGGATTTGGGCAAGCTGGGTCCTTATTGTTTTCTATGTTTATGGATGAGAGTATTAGTAACAGTATTAGCTGACACTTACAGAGGGCTTACTACTACTGCTAAAATAGCATTCACTGAGTACTTGATAATATTCATAATAATAATAGCTAACGTGGCCAGGCACTGTATCTCATGCCTGTAAATCCAGCACTTTGGGAAGCTGAGGTGGGAGAATTTCTTGAGGCTAGGAGTTTAAGACCAGCCAGCCTGGCCAACATAGTGAGACCCCATAACTCTACAAAAAAAAAAAAAAAAAAAGGCTAACATTTATTGACCTCTTGTTGTAAGCTAGAAACTACTCAAAGCATTTCACATGTACTCAGTTAAATCTTATACCCAGAGTAGCAGGTAGCTACTATTTTTATGCCCATTTTACAGATGAGGAAATGGAAGCCCAGAGAGGAGCAGGGACATTCTGAAAGTCACACAGCCTGGCAGTGACAGGACAGGAATCTGACTAATTGCCCCAAAGTCCCTGCTTTTCATAACTAGGCTTTGCTGTTCTTGTAATCTCCAATGTTTACCGTTGCCTTTCAAAAACTTCCTGGCATATTGTTAGGGAGAGACATTCTGTCCCTGTCACTTTGCCTCCTTCAATAATAGATCTGTTCATAAGGCTGATAAAAATAGTAATATTAGTAATAATAGCAAGCAAGGCATGGTTGTGCACGCCTGTATTCCCAGCTACGCAGGGAGTACTGAGGAGGCTGAGGTGGGAAAATAACAGCAAGAGTAATTAATAATTATTGGTCTTTGTTTTAGAGATGACATCTTGCTCATCTCTCAATGGACCAGTGCCACTGCAATCCAACCTGGGCAACAGGGCAAGACCCTGTCTCAGAAAAAAAAAAAATCCTAAACAAAGAAACAAAGGCACAGATAATTACAAGCAAGATTTTTCACCTGTGTGAGGAGCATTACAAAGTCATGAAGAGGAAAGGATAATTCTTTCCTGTATGAGACTGTCTTGTACATGGTAGGGTACTTAGCATACTGGCCTCCCATTCTCTAAATGCTCAGGCTGGTCTCAAACTCCTGGGCTCAAGCACAAGCAATCCTCCTGCCTCAGCCTCCTGAGTAGCTGGAATGACAGGTGCATACCACTGTACCTGGCTTTTTTTTTTTTGAGACAGAGTCTCATTCTGTAACCCAGGCTGGAGTGCAGTGGTGCAATCTCGGCCTCCCAAAGTGCTGGGATTACAGGCATGAGCCACCACACCTGGCCTGTACCTGGCACTTCATTGGTCTTTCTTTACTATATATGGAGTGCTGTGGTAAATGCTTTATTCCACCCGAACTCCCTTTTTGACCTCTCATTCCCCTGAGTGGCTGACAGCCCCAGAGTCTCATCCATGCCCCTTTAATTTCTTTGTCACTTTCTCATCAATATTCATGGCCTTCAAACTGGCCTCCTTCTGGTCCACCCCAGGGCCTTTGCAGATGCTGTTGTTAGACTGAAACACTCTATTCCCTTCTCAGGTTGCTCCTCTGGAAACCTGCCCTGAGACCCTTGGAGCAGCTTTTTGGTCATATTTCTCAGAATGCCTCAGACCGCTTTACTTGTAGTTATCTGACTAAACTCACATCCTGAGCTTAAAATATGGTAGGCACTTAGTAAGTACCAATTGAATGAATCAATAAACCCATAGAAGAAAGAATGACCTAGAACAATGGTTTTCAAGAGGGTGCTGTAGAATTGCATGGAAACCTAGTAACATAACGATTGAGGGGCATTGTGGGCACTTAGCGAATGGCAGGCAGGTATACTAAATACCCTACCATGTACAGGTCAGTCCCATATGGGAAAGACTTATATTTTCCTCTTCATGACTTTCTAATGTCTCTCAAAGAGGTGACTAACCTTGCTTGTAATTACCTGTGCTTTTAGTTTCTTTTTTTTTTTTTTTTTGACAAGGTCTTGTTCTGTTGCCCAGGTTGGAATACAGTGGCATAATCATAGCTCACTGTAATCTTGGACTCCTGGGCTCAAGCAATCCTCCTGGTTCAGCTTTCTAAGTAGCTGGAACTCCAGGCACCTGCCACTACACCTGGCTAATTAAAAAAAAAATTCTTTGGTAGAGACAGAGGGGAGGTCTCCCTGTGTTGCCCAGGTTGGTCTTGAACTCCTGGCCTCAAGCGATTCTCCTTCCTCAGCCTCCTAGCGCACTGGGATTACAGGTGGGAGCCACTGCACCCAATCCTGTGCCTTTAGTTTAAACCTAATTCTGTTTTTCATAAGAACACAAAATAGTTTTTGCATGTTTTTAATATACATTGCATTTTCCTGAAACGCAACTATTAAATACGTGGAAGAAACACTAGACTCTTTCATATATGGAACTTGACCAAGAGGTGTTCACCATTGTGGAATATCTTGACACTGCTGGCAACTTCCCTCGTGTGGTTTGAATTGTCCACACAACCCAGAGTCACCATCATTTGTGCCTGTCAATTCATGGTGATTGTGTGTATGGGTATACACATCAGAATTACTTCACTATGTCCCCTAGAGTCTCATTACTCAAAATGCGGTCCCTGGACCAGCAGTCTCAGTCTCGCCTGGGAGCTCATTACAAATGCAGACTCTTGGGCTCCACTGAGTCCCTAGCCCTGTCGAATTACAACATGCGTTTTAACAAGATCCCTTGGGATTCACATACACAATCAATTTTGAGAAGTGCTGGCCTGGTTCATACGCCATACAACAGGACCACTTAAACCCATCATTAAAAAAATCAGTATTATGCCCTGATGGTAAAACAAAAGAGGACCAAGAACAGGTTAATTTGTAATAGGACAGTATCTACAATGTCTATTTTAATGGGTATGTTGAATCCCGATGCAAAGAATCACTCTAACACCTTCTAGAGAGTGTTACAAAATATCATTATGAAAAAGAGGATGCTGGTTCTGAATGGATAAGGGGCTGGCCTGGAAGATGCCTCAAAAGCTTTTCCACATTTTTATTTATTTTTAAAAGATGAGGTCTCACTATATTGCACAGGCTGGTCTCAAACTCCTGGGCTCGAGCGATTCTCCCATCCTGGCCTCCCAAAGTGCTGAAATTATAGGCATGAGCCACCACAACCCGCTGGGTCCAGAGCTTTGAAACTCTGCTCTCCCTTTAATTATTATTATTATTGTTTTTGAGACAGAGTCTCACTCTCTTGCCAGGCTGGAGCACAGTGGTGCAATCTCAGCTCACGGCAACCTCTGCCTCCTGGGTTCAAGCAATTCTCCTGCTTCAGCTTCCCGAGTAGCTGGGACTACAAGTGCGTGCCACCACACCCAGCTAATTTTTGTATTTTTAGTGGAGACGGGGTTTCACCATGTTGGCCAGGGTGGTCTCGATCTCTTCACCCCGTGATCTATCTGCCTCAGTTCTCCCAAAGTGCTGGGATTACAAGCGTGAGCCAACGTGCCCGGCCTCTCCTTTTAATTCTTAGTGCCCAGAGTGGCTTTTCTTTTTCTTTCTTTTTTTTTACCCCCCCAAGACAAGGTCTTGCTGTCGCCCAGGCTGGAGTACAGTGATGTGATCATAGCTCATCACAGCCTAGAAATCCTGGGCTCTGGCAGGCTCGGCGGCTCACGCCTGTAATCCCAGCACTTTGGGGGGCCGAGGCAGGTGGATCACCTGGGGTCAGGAGTTGGAGACCAGTCTGACCAACATGGAGGAAATCCCGTCCCTACTAAAAATAGAAAATTAGCTGGGTGGTGTTGTGGGCTTTTGTAATCCCAACTACTTGAGAGGCTGAGACAGAAGAATTGCTTGAATCTGGGAGGCGGAGGTTGCAGTGAGCCAAGATCGCACCATTGCACTCCAGCCTGGGAGACAGTGCAAGACTCCGTCTCAAAAAAAAAAAAGAAATCCTGAGCTCCAGTGACCCTCTTGCCTCAGCCTCCCAAATAGCTGGGACTATAGGCATGCTACCACAGCTATTTAATTTTTTATATTTTATAGAGATGGGGTCTGCCTCTATTGCCCAGACTGGTCTCAAACTCCTGGTCTCAAGAGATCCTCCTTCCTTAGCCTCCCAACAGAGTGGCTTTTCAAACTTCTGAGGAACAGCATGAGGTAAAGACGGTTGGCTGAAAATGGCCAAAAATGGTCTCAATTTATGGAGCACTTATTATATGTTAGCTGCTCTTCCAGACCCTTTGCATACATTGCCTCATTTAATCCTGGCAATGACCCAATTAGATCCCACTATTTCCATTGTCTGAGGCCCAGAGATACGAATTCCCTTTCCAAAAGTCACACAGCAAGGACATGGAAGGCCTATATAATTCGGGAGGACAGTGGGGCTTCTCTTAGAGTTTCCCTGAAATACTCAAGGCCTCTGGTGCCAGATAGCCTGGGTTCAAGGACACTGGTTAGATGCACGACCTTGAGGAACTCACTCAATCTCTCAGTTTTCCCATCTGTGAAATGGGTCTGTGAGAAGGGGCTCTATCTCAGAGAATCGCTGAGAAGATTCAATGAGTCGCTTCTGGCTGGGTGCAGTAGCTCATGCCTGTGATCCAAACACTTTGGGAGGCTAGGGTGGGAGGATTGCTTGAGGCCAGGAGTTGGAGACCAGCCTGAGCAACATAGCAAAACCTCATTTCTACTAAAGAAAAAAAAAAAAAAAAAAATGACGCTGGGTGCTGTGGCTCCCACGTGCAGTGCCAGCACTTTATGAGGCTAAGGTACGCAGAATGCTTGAGCAAGAGCTCAGGAGTTTGAGACCAGCCTGGGCAACACAGTGAAACCCTGTCTCTACCAAACACTGTCTCTACAAAAATCAGCCAGGCATGGTGGCACATGCTTGTGGTCCCAGCTGCTTGGGAGGCTGAGGTGGTAGGATGGCTTGAGCCCAGGAGGTGGAGGCTGCAATCAGCTATGATTGTGCCACTGCACTCTAGCCTGGGCAACAAGGCGAGACCCCGTGTTAAAACAAAACAAAAACTAAAAACAACAACAAAAAATAGAGCCGCCTGGTGTTTTTTTTTTTCTTTTGAGACAGGGTCTTGCTCTGCTGCCTAGGCTGGAGTGTGGTGGCGTGATCTCAGCTCACTGCAACCTCCACCTCCCAGGTTCAAGCAAATCTCCCGCCTCAGCCTCCTGAGTACCTGGGATTACAGGCGGACCACTAATTTTTATATTTTTAGTAGAGACAGGGTTTAACCATGTTGGCTAGCTGTTCGACACCACCATGTTGAGGTCCTGACCTCAGGTGATCTGTCCGCCTCCGCCTCCCAAAGTGCTGGGATTACAGGTATGAGCCACTGTGCCTGGCCAAATACAGCATTTTTTTTTTTTTTTTTTTTTTAATGGAGTCTCACTCCTGTCGCCCAGGTTGGAGTGCAATGGCCCGGTCTCCACTCATTGCAACCTCCACCTCCCTGGGGTCAAGCGATTCTCCTGCCTCAGCCTCCCGAGTAACTGGGATTACAGGCGCCCGCCACCACGGCCGGCCAATTTTTGTATTTTTTGTAGAGATGGGGTTTCCCCACGTTGGCCAGGCTAGTCTTGAACTCCTGACCTCGTGATCCACCCGCCTCGGCCTCCCAAAGTGCTGGGATTACAGGCGTGAGCCACCGCACGCGCGCCAAATATGGCGTTTTATAATATATTTTTGTAAGAACACACACAGCACTCGCCACTTTGGCTGTTGTCATTACGATCGCTACTGTCATTCTCCGGAATCGAGGTCGCCTCCACTTACTTTCTCCTCCGATGCCTCCGCTCCTTGTCCTCCCTCCGCGCGTCCCCGTCGTAGGTGGCCGGAGCCCCGTGCCGGTGCCGCCTCCTGCGCTCGCCGCCGTCGGGGCCCTCGCCCTCGCCGTCGCCGCCCCGGGCCGGCCGGCTGCCCTCGCGGTGCCGCGCCCTCCGCTCCGCCTTGTCCTCGGGGCCGTCCTCCCCGGGCCTGCGGTGCGCGCGGTGCCGTCGGGGCTCCCCGTCCGCGCCCGTGCGCGGGGACCCGCTGCGGCTCTCCCTGCTGCCCCCCTGCCGGTGCACGTGCCTCCGGTGCGGGTCCCCGGCCTTGCCCCGCTCGGCCTCGCCCTCCCAGAACCCGGGCTGCTCCAGGCCGCCCTCCCGGGCGTGGTGGTCCGACTCGCGGCCGTAGGGTCCCTCCCGGCTCGGCTCGGCCTCCTGGCTGCCCGCCCAGGGCCTCCGTGCGTCCAGGCCCGCCGAGCCGCTGGGGTCCCGGGCCCGGTCGTGGTAACGGGCCTGTTTCCTGAGGAAGTCCTCGGCGCGCTGCTGGCCGAGGCGCTGGTCCACCGTGGGCTCGGCCGCCCGGCTCTTGTTGGTGTTATTGTTGCGGTTCTCCTGCGGGTCCACCACCAGCGGCCGGTCCAAGTGCGTCTTCATGTCCGGCCGCAGGTGCCGGGTGTAGGCGGCCTTCCAGCGCTCGTCCGGGTCCATTTCGTTGTACAGGGCCTCCCGGCTGGCCAGCAGGTTCTGCTTTCGCATCTCACTAGTCCGCTGCTCCCACACGGACTTGGCTGGCTTTTGATTCTTCTGTTGCTCTTTCCTGCAGCGCAGAGGTCACGGGCCTTAGAGCTTTGCTAGGCACTGTAGCTCGGATGGATGACCCGGGCTAACCCGCATCTCAGCCTGACTCCCACTCCTGCTTGCCACCCTCTGCTCCCCACTGGATGCTAGAAGGAGCCTGTGAGCATCTGAGTCAGGTCCCAGCCTCCTATGCTCGAGAACCCTCCACGGCTCCCACCTACCTGAAGGCAAAAGCCCAAGTCCTCCCCCTGACCCGCAAGGTCCAAGGCCCTGCGTAATGTGCCTGTCACCTCGTTGCCTTCACCTTCCCACACTTCCTATTCGATTCCAGTCACACAGGCCTCCTTCACATCAGGCACGTTCCTGCCTCACAGCCTTCGCCTACGCGGTTTCCTCTGCCTGGATGCTCTTCCCCAGGCCCCCCATGGCTCCTCCCTCACTTCCTTCAGGCCATGTAATCTTCTAGGTGAGCAGCCCCGAGCCTTTTTGACACTGGGGGCCAGTTTTGTGGAAGACAGTTTTTCCACAGACCCAGGTGTAGGGGGGCGGTTTGGGATAAAACTGTTTCACCTGAGATCATCAGGCATTAGATTCTCATGAGGAGCAGGCAACCTAGGCTCCTCTTCCAGCCTCAAAGGATCCTCCCCCACATGCACAGTTCACAATAGGGCTCGTGTTCCTATGAGAATCGAATGCTGCCTCTGATCTGACAGCAGGTGGCGCTCAGGCGGTAATGCTCGTGTGCCCACTGTTCGCCTTCTGCTGTGCCACCTGGTTCCCAACAGGCCTCGGACTGGTACCAGTCGACAGGCCAGGAGTTGGGGACGCCTATTCTAGGCGATGCCTTCCCTGGCAACTTTGTTTAAAATGACAGCTCTCTTCACTTCCATCATTTTCTATATCCCTCCCTACTTTCTCTAGTTTCATCACCTCCTTTAAAAAATTTTTTTTTCTTTTGAGATGGAGTCTCGCTCTGTTGCCAGGCTGGAGTGCAGTGGTGGAATCCCGGCTCACTGCAACTTCCATTTTCTGGTTTCAAGCAATTTTCCTGCCTCGGCTTCCCGAATAGCTGGGACTACAGGAATGCATCACCATGCCCAGCTAATTTTTTGTATTTTTAGTAGAGATGGGGTTTCACCATGTTGGCCAGGATGGTCTCGATCTCTTGACCTCGTGATCTGCCCACCTTGGCCTCCCAAAGTGCTGGGATTACAGGCGTGAGCCACTGCACCCGGCCCCATCGCCTTCTATCACAATACATACTTTATTTATCTCATTTACTGACTTTCTCCCTTGCTAGAATTGCTACACACAGGTGGGATTTTTGTTTTCTCCTTGTTAATACTGTATCCCCAGAAGTGAGAACAGTGTTCGGTATATAATAGCTGCTAACTCAATATTTATTGAGTGAAAGCAGGTGGAAGGATAAGAAGTATCTCTTTTAAAGCTCAGTCTGTCAAGGACCACCTGACTCCTTCCACACTCTGTGCCTGGGAGTGTGTGGAGGCTGAGGAGCCGGGGTGGCACCCAGGGATTCGGGGCACTTACACAGCGATGGACATGTTGGCCGCCGACAGAGGACTCACTTCTGCCACCTCTTTGGCTTTCTGTAGAGCAAGTTTCTGACTGGCTGCTTCTTCTTCCTCTTGTTCATCCTAAAAGGCACATGGAATCTCTGTTCACAAAACAAGAACCAGGCCCTGAGGACTCACTTCCGACCCTGTTGCTGACCAGGGGCAACATCTGAAATATTTAAAAACAGGTTTGGCCCGAGTATCGACCAATCAGAACCAAGGTCCCCAAAGGGAATGGGTACCTGCTACTGGTTAAGTGTACTGCTATCCCCTCTTTGTATAAGCTTGACGTCTAACTCACTATGAGGTCTACTTTAACACATAGCCAGAATATAAAAGATAAAAATGTCCCTTCTCTTTTTACAATGAAGACTTTTCTGTGGCCTGTTTTTTTTTTTCCTTTGTTTTCAGAGACCGAGTCTCCCTTGGTTGCCCAGGCTGGAGTGCAGTGGCACAATCATAGCTCACGTGACTCTGAACTCCTGGGCTCAAACAATCCTCCCACCTCTGCCTTCCAAGCAACTGGGACTACAGGTGCATGCCACCATGCCCAGATACATTTAATTTTTTTTTTTTTTTGGTACAGACAGGGTCTCACTATGTTGCCCAGACTGGTCTTGAACTTTCGGCCTCAAACGATCCTCCCGCCTCGGCCTCCCAAAGTGCTGGGATTACAGGCATGAGCCACTGTGCCTGGCCCCTGCATCCTGTCTTAATGAGCTAGAAAGGAATGCAAACGTTTTCCTCTCGCTAGGCTTTCTGAGCCATGGGAACTCTCTGAACCAACTTTCAAAAACCACTCAACTAGCTTCACACACAGAAAAGCCTGGCATCTGATGGCCCATGCCATGCACTGTCAAACAGCCCCCAGAAGGAGAATCAGGAGAGGAATTCATATTCCCAGCCCTCGTGACAGGAAGGCGGTGGGGAGAGGAGAGCAGGGCACCTGGGCTACAGCCAGCTGCCCCGGGTGCTGCTGCTCACTGGTGGTTAGGTTCAGAGAGGAGGAGAATGGGAGAAGATGCTTTAAAAATACATACAGAAAAAGACGTTTTTGGACTTTAAATCCTTCTTCAGCTTCATGCAGGGCCTCATTCGTAAAACAGAAAAGCCAACAAAGAAAAAGCAAAGAAAAAGCAACGAGAAAGAAACGGCCAGAAATGAACCCGCCCGTAAGAAAAGTCATGCCACCGCAGGGCAGCTCTCCCGCTGTGCTCCGAATCACTGCAATGGGGAGCAACCTTACCACCTTGGAAATGGTCAGATCAGGACACCGTCAGGGACAACATGGAGATGGCATCCGGCTGGCCACCCTGCTCTCATAGGGCCACCCCCGTCCCTCTGGCACCATTCCCAGCATTTTTCAGAGTGAGGTTTCTGGACCATCTGCCTCAGAAAACACCTAAAACGCAGATTCCCAGGCTCCCCCAAGAATTTATAGAACCAGCGCTGGGCCCTGGAATCTGCATTTCCCACAGGTTCCCAAGTGAGCATAAACAGGCTCGAATTCAAGCAATTGGTACACAGTGGTTAAGAGCACAAGCTGCAGACCCAGATGGCCTGGGTTAGAATCCCAGCTCCACAACTTACTGCTGTGTGACCCTGGGCAAGTCTCTCAACCTCTCTGTGCCACGCATTCCTCATCTAAAATTCCAACTCTCCCCGACTTTCTCTACTGCATTTTTCTCTTTGACATTTATTACCACCTGACAAGCCACATATGTTTACAAATGTATCTTGTTTCTTAACCGTCTCCCCACTTGAATCCCTGCTCCACAAAGGTGGGGATTTTTGCCTCTTTTTTGTTCACTACTGCATCCTTAAGTCCTAGGCCAGGGCCTTGGGCACAGTAGGTGCTCATTAAGTGCTTAGTGATGATGAAATCTGTAAAATGGGGCTCAGAGAACTTGCCTCCTCAGGTTTCCATGAGGATCGAACAGGATTAAAAACACATATTAAATGACCAAGAAATGCTTGTGGGATCAATGAAAGAAACAACGTTAGGTCTGGAGAGGAATGTCCATACCTCCCAGGAGGTAAACGAGCTGGCCTTTCCCCCTCCCCTCCTCCTACCCTCCTACCTCCCCGCTCTGCTGCACCAGCCCCTGAGCATGGGCTCTTGGAACTTGGATGAGCTCATGGCTGGATCAGCCCTTGGCTCAGCCATGCCAGCCGGCTCCCCGGTGGCCAGGCTCATGGCCGTGTGCTTGGGATGGCAGAGACTTCCGCTTCCCTCCAGTGGGAGCTGGGGCCGGGAAACTCTCTCTCCCTCCTGCCAGGGCTGGCAGATGGAGCGTTGGCAACGTCTGCTTAGTTTGGTTCAATTTCACAAACATGTCCTGAACACTTCAAGGCACTGGAGGTGGGGCCGCAATGCTGGGGGAGACCTCAGGGCTGAGAGGAAGACCCTGTACCTGTTACATGTAATCTTAACTTAATAGGGTCCCTGGGGAGAGGCTTAGGCTGGACCCAGGCTAGTTCTTAACATTCTGAGTTTGGCTAAGGGAAGGGGAGGCTCCAGCAGGAAGCCAGAGGAAGAGAGAAAGTGGGGACATTGATTGGCCATTCCATCTGTGCCTTGCCATGGTTCTGGGTCCCCTAAGGTCACAGGGCTGGGAGCAGCCCTTTTTCCTTGGCCCCAGCTCTGGCTGGGTCCCCATAACAGCACCCTCTCCCACCCACTAGCCTGGGGGCTATACCGTTCCTCGGAAGCCCTGCTTACTCCCTGTAAACAGCCTTTTGGCTAAGTTTGCTATCTGTTCCCTGCAGCGACCTCACTACCTTCCCCCTTCCTACCCACTTGGCTGTAGAATTTGCTTGATGAGGGACACTCTGTTTCTGGAGTGGGGGAGAGGCGCCTTCTCTTTGCATGGTGCACCCCAGGCAAAAGCTCTGACCCCGTTTCCGTGCCCCCACCCCCACTCCCGTCCTGATCTGCCATGG
The DNA here is from genome assembly GCA_004027835.1 of Alouatta palliata. NCBI lineage: Eukaryota > Metazoa > Chordata > Mammalia > Primates > Atelidae > Alouatta > Alouatta palliata. Next base: position 26,412 of record PVKV010014341.1, on the reverse strand, counting down.
GCAGGTGGTAACTTTGCCAGAGAAACAGCCTCCCACCACCTCCACCTTGGTGAGCTCCTGGGCGTTGGCCAGATTGTCCACAGCGATGGCCAAGAACACATTCAGAAGGGTGTCTGTAAGTGTCTGAGTCAGGAAAAGCAACCATTGGTGGGACACCACTTGGGCCCTGGGTATCTGGGTCTCTCGGTACCCTCCCTGGAGCCCCTCCCACCTCTCCTCTGCCAGAGAGGTCCAGGCCTGTCCCCATCTCTCCCTCCACGAAGGATACAGTTCCCGAAGAGAGTCAGTACAATGAAATAGATGGAGAACACCATGCCGCCCTGCACGCCCCCCTGAGACTTGATCCCGTCGTACATGACCTCGTTCCAGTCTTCGCCCGTCAGGATCTGAAAGGGGAGGAAGAAACACACAGCCAACCCCCCTCTCAGCCACGGGGCCCTAGGAGACGCAGCTGTGGAGCCGGAATCCGCCTACCCCATCCCCAAGCCCAGGAGGTCTTTAGCAATCCTGCCCGGTTTGTGGAGCCAGATGCTGTATTGGCTTCTCCTTGGCTTTCCTCTTTGTGAGTAGAAAGGGCTGTTCCTGCATCCGGGGGCTCTTAGCCTGGCTTCTAGGAAAATGGAACCCTGGAGGAGCCACAAACCCTCCTGTCACTCTGTCTTACTTGATGTGATTAAGGGGATTTGTGTCCCCCTCCAAATTCACCTGTTGAAGCCCTAATTCATAATGGGATGGTATTTGGAGATGGGGCTGTTGGGAGGTAACTGGAGTTAGATGAGGTCATGGGGTATGCATGATGGTATTAGTGCTCTTATAAGAACAGGAAGAGACGGCATGCCATGGCTCATGCCTGTAATCCCAGTACTTTGGGAGGCCAAGGTGGGAGGATCACTTGAGCCCAGGAGTTCAAGATTACCTGGGCAATTTAGCAAGACTCCATTTTTTTTTTTTTTTGAGATGGAGTCTTGCTCTGTCGTGGAGGCTGGAGTGTAGCAGCGAGATCTTGGCTCACTGCAACCTCCGCCTCCTAGGTTCAAGTGATTCTCTTGCCTCAGCCTCCCAAGTAGCTGGTATTACAGGCACTCACCACCACGCCAGGCTATTTTTTGTATTTTTAGTAGAGACGAGGTTTCACCATATCGGTCAGGCTGGTCTCGAACTCCTGACCTGGTGATCCGCCTGCCTCAGCCTCCCAAAGTGCTGGGATTACAGGCGTGAGCCACCACGACCGGCGCCAAGACCCCATCTTTACAAAAAAATTAAAAAAGATTAGCTGGATGTGGTGGTGCACATTTGCAGTCCCAGCTACTCAAAGGGCTGAGATAGGAGGATCATCTGAAGCTGGGAGTTTGAGGCTGCAAGGAGCTATGATTGCAATACTGCACTCCAGCCTGGGGGACAAAAACATGGGATTTGTCTCAAAAAAAAAAAATAATTTTGAGATTTTTGTCTCAAAGAAAGAAGGCAGGAAAGAAAGAGAACAGGAGGAGACACCACAACTCTCTCTCTCTGTCTGCCATATGAGGGTGCAGCAAGGTGGTGGCTATGTGTGAGGAAGGAAGAGAGCCCTCACCAGGAACTAACCCTACTGACACTGTGATCTTGGACTTCCAGCCTCCAGAACTGCGAGAGGACAGATGTTTCCTGTGTAAGCCACCCAGTCTGTGGTATTCTGTTATGTCAGCCTGAGCAGGCTAAGTCAGGATTTTTAATATTTACCTATGTTCCACGTGTGGTCACGGCGATGATTAAATAAGCTACTATGTGGATAGCACAAACGTAGCACAAGGCCATGTTCGGGCCCTCCCTGCCTGAGGCAGACCCTGGAAGAAGGGTTCAGGTGCAAGGGGTTTATCTGGGAGGTGATCTCAGGAAGTACCAGGAGGGAGAGGAGAAGTGAGAAAGGGAAGAGAGGGCGGAACGTAAAGAGGATGTGATCAAGCATGTTTCCACTGTAGGGAACCGGGCTTGGTCTTGCCGGGGAGCTCTGTTGGAGGGGGGGGGGTCATCCCACCTGAGGATGGGGGAGCTGGGGCATTTATCCACCAACGGTTGCTCCTTTTAGGATGTGCTGCAAAAGATTCACAGTACTACTGGACTGCTGTTCCTTGGGGGCAGGGCAGGGGCCAGAGAAAGACCAAGGCAAAGGATTAAGGTGTTGACAGAAGTTTTGTTGATGCATACTGAAAGAACCAAGGGGATATTCAAACAGCACCTACACGTTCCTTTAAAAAAATCCAACTTCTTTCCTTCTACCGATAGTTCCATGAGAATAAAGTAAATGTTAAAGAACTCCAAAAACATTAATCTGCGACAACAGGGCTTCTTAGCCTCAGCCCTGCTGGTATTTGGGGCTGTCCTGTAAATTGTAGGGATTTGAGCAGCATTCCTCGTCTCCACCCACCAGATACCAGTAGCACCCCTTCCCCAGCTGTGACAACCAACAATGCTTGCAGACACTGCCACACACCCTTGGAGGACAGACTCGCTCTTGGGTGAGAACCTCTGCGCTAAAGATGTGTGAGTGGTGATCAGTGCTATCAATAATCACCTCTGTGGCGGCTCGGAACTTCCCTTCATGGACTGCTTCCTCTTCAACTCCTTGTCTAGGGGTCTCATTTAGAAACTACCTCCCCAGGAAAAGGAGAGTGAAGTCACGTTTTCTGTACACTCTCTGTCCCCCAAAGAGAAAGAACCCACCAGAGGTGCTTTGAAGGTCCAGGCGGGGCCAGTCCCCAGCCTCAGGGAATGTGCCCACATGGACGCAGAAGCTGCTTTGGGTTGAACACTCAAGGCCAATCCCCTCGCTCTGGAATATGAGACCAGGGTATCTTCAGATTTCATGGGTGTATTAGCCAAGCCTTTTTTCTTTCTTTTTTTAAGAGACAGGGTCACAGGGTCTTGCTCTGTGACCCAGGCTGGAGATCACTGCAGCCTCGAACACCTGGTCTCAAGCAATCCTCCCACCTCGGTCTCCCAAACCGCTGAGATTACGGGCACGAGCCGCGTAACTGGCCTAGCCACGCGTTTTATTTTCTTTATTCCGATGCATCTGAGGTCTTGCTGACTATGGAGGGTCTACCAGGTCTGGCACCAGCCAGTCCCTAGAGGTTGTAAATAAGTTAGCCCTGAGCAGGCTTTTCAACGCAAACCAACCAATATCCCAACTAGCCTATATCCCAACTACCTCCTTTATCTTCCCAACACTATCCACCTGCCCTAATCACCCCAGAGCCAGGTCCTAGACAAGCCGGAACAGCTCCTCTGCCCCGGAGCCCACTGAAATGATCCAAAGGAGCCAGAGCCATTTCCTCTGCCTCACGCGTTCCTTCCCATGGAAACCACACTCAACGCTCTTGTCCATGTTTTCCTTTTCTTTCTGCTTTCTGTCTGACCCTGTTGCTTCCCAGACTGGTCCTACGTGGTGTGCTCCTTCTCTGAGGTCTGTGAGTGTAACAAACTTTCCTTTCTTTTTTGAGACAGGGTCTTGCTCTGTCACCCGGGCTGGAGTGCAGTGGTGTGATTATAGCTCACTGCAGCCTCAACCTCCTGGGCTCAAGTGACCCTTTCACTTCAGCCACCCAGTAGCTAGGAGGTGTGCACCACCATGCCCAGCTAATTAAATTTTATTTTATATTTTTGTAGAGACAGAGTCTCTCTCTCTCTTTTTTGTTTTTCAGATGGAGTTTCGCTCTTGTTGCCCAGGCTAGAGTGCAGTGGCACGATCTCGGCTCACCACAACCTCTGCCTCCGGAGTTCATGCGATTCTCAATTCTGCTGCCTCAGCCTCCTGAGTAGCTGGGATTACAGGCATGAGCCACCAGCCCGGCTAATTTTGTATTTTTAGTAGAGACATGGGTTCTCCATGTTGGCCGGGCTGGTCTCGAACTCCCGACCTCAGGTGGTCTGCCTCCCAAAGTGCTGGGATTACAGGCATGAGCCACCACGCCTGGCTGAGACAGTCTCACTACCTTGCTCAGACTGTTCTCAAATTCCCTGGCCTTAAGTAATCCTCCCGCCTTGATCTCCCAATGTGCTTTTATTTTTTTTTGACACACAGTCTTGCTCTGTTGTCCAGGCTGGAGTGCAGTGGTGCGATCTTGGCTCACTGCAACCCTGCCTCCCGGATTCAAGCAATTCTTGTGCCTCAGTCTCCCAAGTAGCTGGGATTACAGGCACCCACCACCAGGCCCAGCTCATTTTTGTATTTTTAGTAGAGATGGGGTTTCACCATGTTGGCCAGGCTGGTCTTGAACTTCTGATCTCAAGTGATCCACCCACTGGGGCTTCCCAAAGTGTTGGAATTACAGGTGTGAGCCGCCATACCTGACCAAAGTGCTGGGATTATGGGCATGAGCCACCGTGCCCAGTGACACACTATGTTTCCAATGACATTCATCTCCTGATCTGTTGGCCTCACCATTATCTGAACAATGATGATCATAAAATCTGTATTTTAAAGCAGTGTGAAAAGGCAAGGTGGAGAAGGAGGAGTCCAGGGAAGCCCCTTGGGTGTGGAGTAGGCACTTTCATCTCTGACACTGAGAGGTGTCGGCCCGTGGGGCCAAGTGGAGGCCGTACCTGAAACACCGTCATTATTGCTGCTGGAAAAGTATCGAAGTTGGTGGGAGGAGTCCCTTCATCGAAATTAAACCTGCAGGGAGGACACGGACATTTCATGTTGGCCGCACTCCAGGTGTTCTCAGGGTGTGGCTCAGCACCTCATCGCCAGGGAAACACACGTCTCCATCATCTATCCCCAGGAAACCCTGAGTGCTACCCAGGGCCCTGCCCATGTGGGTGACTGCAGCGGGTGTCTGGGCTACGAGGAGGGCAGCCTGCATGTTGGAGGGGAGTGTGGGCTTCTGGATGCCCTGAGCCGGACCCCAGGAAGTGGGAGTCGAGTTCCTGTGAACGACTTACTGGCCGCCGAAGAGCTGCATTCCCAAAAGGGCGAAGACGACAATGAATAGGAAGAGGAGGAACAACAAGCTGATGATGGACTTCATGGAGTTGAGGAGAGAGACGACCAGGTTTCTGAGAGATGCCCAGTACCTGCCGACAGAGGTCGGGTGAGGACTCAGGCCAGGCTGAGGAGGCAGGGGCCCCGGAGTCAGCCCTCGAAGCACGAGGCTCACCTTCCCAACTTTCTGGAGGCGCTCCCACCATGTCCCCCATCCCCACCCCCGTACCAATGTCCAGGGACCCCAAAGACTTACTTTGTGACTTTGAAAATACGCAATAACCTGAGGGCTCGTAACACGCTGATTCCGAAGGATGTGCCAGGTTTTATGACAGCCCAGATAACCTCGAAGATGCTCCCAATGATAACCTAGAGCAGAGGACCTGGTCTCATGTCCAGGGACGGCATCTGGGCTCCAGAACCAGCAAGCATTTCCTAGGCGCCAACCTTGCAAGAAGCCAGCCCAACTCCTACCTCCAAATGGAAGCTGGGTGAGGAACCCTGACCTCCTCATTCACCCATTCATTTATCTATGGAGATCACGTCTCACTGTGTCACCCAGCCTGGAGTGCAGTGGTGCGATCACAGCTCACTGCAGCACCAACCTCCTGGGCTCAAGTGATTCTCCCACCTCAGCTTCTTGAGTAGCTGGGATTAGAGGCATGTACCACCACACCTAGCTAATTTTAAAACATTTTTAGAGATGGGGTCTCGCTAGCATTGCCCAGGCCGGTCTCAAACTTCTGGGCTGAAGCCATGCTCTGGCTTTGGCCTCTCCAAGTGTTGGCCTCCTACTCTGGCTTCCCAAAGCATTGAGCCACTGCACATGGCCTCTTTTTTTATTTATTAAGAGCTCACACAGACCTGAGAATTCCTAAAACACAAAATTACAAAGTGAATGTTCATGGAACTACTACCTATATCAAGAATGAGGACAAGGCTGGGTGCAGTGGTTCAGGCCTGTAATCCCAGAACTTTGGGAGGCCGAGGCGGGTGGATCACTTGACATCAGGAGTTCGAGACCAGCCTGGACAAATTGGTGAAACCCCGTCTCTACTAAAAACACAAAACTAGCTGGGTGTGTTGATGCATGCCTGTAATCTCGGCTACTTTTGGGGCTGAGGCGGGAGAATTGCTTGAACCCGTGAGGTGGAGGTTGTGGTGAAGCGAGATTGCACCACTGCCCTCCAGCCTGCGCAAGAGAGTGAGACTCTGTCTCAAAAAAAAAAAAAAAAAAACTGTACATATATATAGTTTGATTTTGTCCACTTGAACTTTGCATGAACTGTATGGGCTTAGGTTGTCAGCTTCTGCCTCCTCCTGTGCCATGTTACACGGGTGAGATTCTTGTTGCTGGGCATGGCTGTTGCTGCTGGGCTTTCACTGTTCCAGAGTATTTGGTTACATGGATATGCCACAAAATATTTATCTAGTCTACAGAAAAGGGATACATCATGGATATTGGGACTTGGAACTATTACAGACAAGGCTGCTCAAGACATTTGTTCATTTTTTTTTTTTTTTGAGACAGAGTCTTACTCTATCGCCCAGGCTGGAGTGCGGTGGCACAATTTCAGCTCACTGCAACCGCTGCCTCCCGGGTTCAAGCGATCCTCCTGCCTCAGCCTCCCAAGTAGCTGGGATTACAGGCATGCACCACAACGCCTGGCTAATTTTTGTAGTGTTTTAGGTAGAGACGGGGTTTCACCATGTTGGCCGGGCTGGTCTCAAATTCCTGACTTCAGGTGATCCACCTACCTCGGTCTCCCAAAGTGCTGGGATGACAGGTGTGAGCCACTGTGCCCGGCCTACTTGTATTGTTTAGAGATAGGGTCTCACTCTATTGCCCAGGCTGCAGTACAGTGGCGTGATCATAGCTCACTGTAGCCTCAAACTGCTGGGGCGATCCTCCCGCCCCTGAGTAGCTGGGACTACAGGTGTGTATCATCACACCTGGCTATTTTTTTTGTTTGTTTTCGGTAGAGACAGGGTCTTGCTTTGTTGCCTGGGCTGGTTTTCAACTCCCGGGCTCAAGTGATTCTGCTTCCTCAGCCTCCTGAATAGCTGAGGCTACAGGCATGAGGCATCACACCCAGCTTCCTTTTCTTTTTGACAGAAATTAGTTTTATTTTTTTAAACACTTGGATCATTTATGTAGGAAATGTTTGTTTGTATGTATTTTGTTTTCTCCAACAACATGATAATTTTCTATAATGGCAGAAAACAGTAAAATATTCAGTTATTATAAATTATTAAGCCTTTCTGAGACCAACAGGACTCTGGTAAATCACTAGGGCTGCCCTGGGCCAGGCATTCTCCACTTATTTGCTAACAATCTTAATTTCATTTCCAGCTGCAGGATGGGGACATTCTGGCCTGTGTCTCATAGGTGAGACTTTCTAGGATGAATTCCTAGCAATGGAGTGCTGGGTCACATCTCCATCTTGTAGTTTTTGCCCTGGTTCGATGAGAAGGATTGGATGTAGATTATTGCCAAGGATTTAGCTTTTGTGTTGGTTGGTGGGTTCCTGGTGTTCATCACATTTAAAAAATTAACTAATTAACTGATTGATTCACAAAGTAACAATGGATCATAATGGCCCCATAACGCCAGGGTATTGTAATCTATCAATTATACTTAATCTACTTCTACATGACTGAAAGGAAAAAAAGAAATAGAAATCATAATGATGTCCTATTTGTAATCCTGAAGTTAGGTACTTAGCTGGAATGACACAGGCAACCCATCTAAGGCCTGGCTTTTCTCCCAGCTTGGAAAACTTGTCTTATGTCCCCCACTTAGCTTTCCAAAGGGGTCTATACACTTTCCTCCCACTGGCAGTGGTTGAGGGTTCTGGGTACCCTGTATCCTCACCAGTGTTTGGGATTGTTTCTTCATTCCTTCTGCATCCATCTGAGTCTTTTATATTCAGGGATAACTTTACCTTTCCCCCTTTAATATGCCCAGGTATCTGTCATTCCAGGCAAGAGCTGGAGAAATGAACTTCTTAGAAACATGAGCACTTACCCCACAGTCAAAGCAGTTGAAGGAAGAGTGGAAGTAAGGCCGCGTCCCAAGCCCATACATTTTTATAAACATTTCGGACATAAAGAGTCCTAAGAAAATGAATTCTGCATAGTCTACAAGGGAGAAGAAGGAAACAGAGAGGAGGTTAGGCTTGCTGAGGGTAGGGGTTCCAAGTGGCTCTGACTTTCCTTTTATTATCATTTTTTAACTTTTTATTTTTTGTAGAGATGAGGTCTTGCTATGCTGTTAGGCCAGTTTCAAACTCCTGGCCTCAAATGGTTTCCCCGATTTGGCCTTACACATGCTAGAGTTACAGGCATGTATTGTCACCACACCCAAAATTGGACTTATCCTTTTTTTTTTCTTTTTAAAATTTTTATGTGGAGATGGGGGTCTCACTGTGCTGCTCAGGCTGCTCTTGCATTACCCCTGGCCTCAAGTGATCCTCCCAGCTTAGCCTCCCAAAGTGTTGGGATTACAGACAAGAGCTACTGTGCCCATGCCCTGCCCAAGGCAGCCTTTCCATGGGCCTGTTTCCCTTCTGTTAAAAAAGAAGAGCTGGCTGGGCATGGTGGCTCATGTCTATAATCCCAACACTTTAGGAGGCTGAAGCAGTCGGATCAGCTGAGGTCAGCAGTTTGAGACCAGCCCGGCTAACAGGGCAAACCCCATCTCTATTAAAAATACAAAAATTAGCTGAGTGTGGTGATGCACGCCTGTAAACCCAGCTACCTGGGAGGCAGAGGCACGGGAATCACTTGAACCTGGGAGGTGGAGGCTGCAGTGCGTCAAGATTGGGCCACTTCACTGCAGCCTGGATGACAAAGCAAAACCCTGTCTAAAGAAAAAAAAAAAAAAAAAAAAAAAAAAAAAAAAAAAAAAAAAAAAAAAAAAAAAAAAAAAGCAACAATTGTGCTCTACCCTCCAACCAACAAGCCAACCAACCTCAGGCCAATCTTAAAAGGGATGAGAAAAAGTTCAGTGGATCTCCACCTTGTAGTTTTTGCCCTGGTTTGATAAGGACTGAATATAGATTATTTTCAGGGACTTAGCTTTTGTGTTGATTGGTGGGTTCCCAGGTGTTTACCACATTTAAAAAACAAACATTAAAAAAAATTAACTGAATAATTCACAAAATAACAATGGACCATAATGGCCCCATAATGCCAGGGTGTTTTGATCTAACAATTATACCTAATCTACTTCTACATGACTGAACTCCAAAGGAAAAAAAAGAAATAGAAATCATAATGAAGCCCTATTCGTAATCCTGAAGTTAAGTACTTAGTTGGAATGACACAGGCAACCCATCTAAGGACTGGCTTTTCTCCCAACTTGGAAAACTTGTCTTATGTCCCCTAGAAATCCTTTGTTGCTTGTGATCTAAAAGTCTTGTGTAAGACAAAGACTTTTGTTCTCTGGTGAGAAAGCATAAAAGTGCAAATGCCTCAGGGAGGGGTAAAACATGGATATGCATTTGTTCCAGCAAATAAATGGCTGATATCAGATCCCTTTCTGAGAGGGCTTTCTTGGTGGCATAGGAAGATGAGGAGTTAGGAAGGGCATGGGCACTTACTTAATGGATAGAAAAGAGAGATAAGGAAGGTTTCTGACGAGCAGAAAGCATACAGAAAGGAAAGACAGAGGACTGAAACTGACTTCCAAGAATTTCATATAGTTAATCATGGCCACATAGCTAATTCTGTTTGGTTGTCATGGTTTGAATGTTTGTGTCCCCTCCAAAGTTCACAATGAAACTTAATTGCCAATGTAACGGCATCAAGAGGTGGGGCCTTCAGGAGGTGATTAAGACATGACAGTGGAGCTCTCATGAATGGGATTAGGTGCCTTATAAAAGAGCTTGACAGAGGAAGTTTGTGCCTCCTGCTCCTCCACCTTCTGCCATGTGAGGACCCAGTGTTCCTCCCTTCCAGAGGATACAGTGTTCAAGGTGCAATCTTGGAAGCAGAGAGCAGCCTTCACCAGACAAGCAAACCTGCCAATGCCTTGATGTTGGACTTCTCAGCCTTCAGAACTGTGAAAAAATAAATTTCTGTTCTTATCAAATTACCCAGTCTCAGGTAATTTGTTACAGCAGCACAAATGAACTAAGACAACTGTCAAGGGTTTTGCTCTGTCATGCTTTTAAGAGGTGTTCTGAACTGACTGTCAAAGTCCTTCACACCTACTTATCACCAAAATTTCTTCTTATTTATAGGACACTAAGGAGATCCTAGTGTTTGAGGAAAACTCTAGGGTCCCTAAGACCAAAATATCAGCAAAGGAAGTCTGTTCATAACACATGATACATTCCAAGACCCACCAGAAGTAACTCTGGGAAGACTGAAGAGTTTCTGAGACCTTGTTCCTCAGTTACCATGGAAACATGGCAGCAAGTAATGCACAAGACTTGAAAGAATTACTTATCCATAAGAATTACTTATCCATAGCATTTTGGATCTGGAAGAACTTTCAGGACCATCGAATCCAGTTTCCACCACATAGATGGAAGTCTGAGATCCAGAGAAACAACTGCACTTCACTGATTCCAAGACATACTTCTTTTTTTTTTTTTTTGAGATGGAGTCTTGCTCTGTCGCCAGGCTGGAGTGCAGGGGCACGATTTCAGCTCACTGCAATCTCTGCCTCCCGGATTCAAGTGATTCTCCTGCCTCAGCCTCCCGAGTAGCAGGGATTACAGGCGCATGCCACCACACCCAGCTAAGTTTTGCATTTTTAGTAGAGACAGGGTTTCACCATGTTGGCCAGGATGATCTCTATCTCCTGACCTCATGATCTGCCCACCTTGGCATCCCAAAGTGCTGGGATTACAGGCATGAGCCACCGTACCTGGCCAATACATACATTTTTGTTTATATTTTGACATCTCTGAAATTAATGTGTATCTTAAAATCAGCGTGTCCTGATTTAGGTGGCAGCATTTCTTAATGGTAGATAAAATAAGAGTAAAAAAAATAAATTTCTCTTCTTATCAAATTACCCAGTTTCAGGCTGGGTGAAGTGGTGCACGCCTATAATCTCTGCACTTTGGGAGGCCAAGGTGGGCATATCACTTGAGGTCAGGAGTTCAAGACCAGCCTGGCCAACATGGTGAAACTCCATCTCTACTAAAAAATACAAAAATTAGCTGGGCGTGGTGCCGGGTGCCTATAGTCCCAGCTACTCAGGAGGCTGAGGCAGGAAGAATTGCTTGAACCCAGGAGGCAGAGGTTGCCATGAGCTGAGGTTGTGCCACTGCACTCCAGCTGGGGTGACAGAGGCAGACTCTGTCTCAAAAAAAAAATAAATAAAAATAAAATAAATAAACACATAAATAAAAGAGTGCCTTATAATTGAAGATGTCTTTGATCAATGGATGATGGTAATGACTTGTCTAAGGTCACATGGTCTTAGGAACAGGGCAGACTTTGAGAATTCAGGTCATCTGGTACCCTGGGTATGCATCTGTCATTAGACACAGCTTGGACTCTGGAGCCCAAGTGCCTGGGTTCAAACTCTGGCTTTATCACTTACTAGCTGTGTGATCCTGGGCAATCTACTTAACCTCCTCTCTGTGTCTCAGTTTCCTCAAATGGAAAGTGGGAATGAGTAAAGGACCTTTACAGACACTGAGGTCCCAGGTGGGAAGTCTCAGTCCCTTGTTCCTGAACCAGGACAGACAGTGCAAGATGATTAGTGGAGAGAATATAGGAGATTAAAAATAGAGTATTAGATGAAGTTAAAACAAGAAGTCGAGTCCTCATTTATAAGAGAATCCAGAGGGACTAAAAACAATTACTAAGTAAGAAACTAGGTCAGGGCCCTGGGAAGAACTGGCTCCTGAGGGGTGTCCTGGGGGTGGAGGGGTCAGCCAATGTGACTGGGAACAAGGAGGGTTATAAGAAGACAACGACCTGGACTAGGCTCACGAGCCTTTCTAGGTCAAAGACTAGGCTGTCTCTTGTTGCTATCCTAACTCAAATTCTGAACCAGGTCAGAAGGGCAGTGAATATGTTAGACAGCCAGGAGGCAAAAGAGGTTTTGCGAAGTCCTCACTTGGGGTCCACAAACCAAAGCCAGGGCATCCATCTGCTCCCCTCTCTGTCCAATCACTACTCTTTTTATTTTATTTTTTTTTGAGACAGGCTCTCTGTTGCTCAGGCTGGAGTGCAGTGGCACGATCTTGGCTCACTGCAACCTTCGCCTCCTAGGTTCAAGCAATTCTAGTGCCTCAGCCTCCCAAGTAGCTGGGATTACAGGTGTGTACCATTACGCCTGGGTAATTTCTGTGTGTTTTGTAAATACAGGGTTTTGCCACGTTGGCCAGGCTGGTCTCAAACTCCCAGCCTCAAGTGATCTACCTACTTTGGTCCCCTGAAATGCTGGGATTATAGGCATGAGCCACCATGCCTGGCCCCAATCTCTGCTCTTGTTGATTTCTCAGAGCTCCTTACTTTTTAAATCCTGATCAGACATCTCCCCATCTTTTGCTACTTTTCCTCATCCTCACTTGGCCCTCAATTTTGGTACTACCTCATGCTAACTCATACAGAATCTGGGAATAGGCCCAGACGGCAAAGCCTTGGTAGTCTTTGTACCCTGAGGGAGCAAGATACTCTCACAGATACTAGCGGGGATGTTCTATGAATGAACAAGAAAGCCAAAAAGGGCAGGGGAGGAAGTATTAGGTTGATGCAAAAGTAACTGTGGGTTAAAAAAAAAAAAATGGCAAAAACTCTAATTAATTTTGCACCACCTAACAGGAAAGCAGCAGCAGGTTTGAAAGAAGAGAAAACCAGAGGCAGAAATAAGCAGAGAAAATGGGGGCAACATATAAGCCCCTCCTTATTTCTAAGGCATTCTCTATCTCTCAACCATAAGCTATGAACATTTCCAAAGATGTGCATAAAAATTATTAATATTGTATGTTTCTGTTTCTATCCATCTGTCTTACGAGCTGTCTTTCTCCATCTCTCTTTTGACATTCCCTTCACTAGTACCCCTCTGTCTCTCTCTCTCTCAGAAAGGAATCACAGGAACATATCTTGGCCTGAATTCCAGCTTCCAGCTCTCAGGCCTAAGGGAGATGGGTTCCATCATCATAGCAGCAGCAACATTGTCCCCAGGGACAGTAATAGAAATGGCCAAATGAAAGGGCAGATTCAACGAGGACCAAAGACCCACATACTACCAGAGAAAGAGAAGTGAAAAAAGGGTGTGAGGGAGGGATCAGGGAGTTGGCAGGGATGTGGCCAGGTGATACTCACAAAGGAAGTCGGAGAGCCACTCGGGCTGGTTGTAGTGAACAATAGCAACACACAGCGTGTTGAGAGCTACCAAACTGAGTACAGTCCAGTAGAAGGCCTGAGTTTTGACCATGCGGCGGATGTAGAAACGCATCCTCCTTTCCTTTTTGTGAAAAAAGGTCGAGTTCTCCAGCTTGGCACTTTTAATGCTGGCTCGAGCGAAGGGAGAACCTGCCAGAGAAAAGAAGGAGAATGTCAGGCTCAGGCTGTTCCTGCAGAAGAAATTAACCAATGTGGAGCCCAAGCACGGATCTTAGCCAGGGGATCCATTAGTCTCTCCAGCAAGCCCTCTGGCCCGAGGGAACCATCATGACCCATGGGCTTAGTTTTGCAGAGTTGGAACTTATGAGAAGACAATGTCTCTGAAAAAACAGAAGTGGAAGTAACCAATGTGAAAGCAAGATATTGATGGGGAGGGTAATAGCTCTCTGTTGCAGGAGCCAGTCTTCCACATCTCCCACTCCCAGCCACATCTGATGCCTCTGGATGTCACACCACAGGGCAGGATAAAGCAGGGTCTCCATTCCCTATTGCAGGAGCAGGCAACAGGGCTGCAGAGAGCATGCTTGGAAGGCCTCCAGAGAGAGATGTGAATAAGACCCTAGTGTTCCGTGGGCATTTCACTTTAGAAGTGATCACTGAGGAATGAGCTGGGTGTGTTCTCTGCCTGCAAATATTTTTGGTCTTATGCATTTATTGAGTACCTATTGTGTGCCAGGTTCTGTTCCAGGGGCTCAGGATACATCACGCAACAGAGCCTGGACCTCCTGGGTCTGATTCTCAAAGTGGACATGATAAGTAAATTAACAGTGGTATGGAAAACGAAAAGTGCTATGGGAAAAAAAAAAGTTGAGGTGGATGCAGTGATATGCCTGTAATCCCAGAACTTTGGGAAGTTGGAGTAGGAGGACTGTTTGAGGCCAGGAGTTCGACACTAGCCTGGGCAACATATCAAAACATGTTTTTTTAAATAACAAAAATATATTTTTTAAAAAAGTAAAGCATCATGGAGGGACTGAGAGCCCTAGGAAAGTATACAGGGCAGGCTGCAGCACTAAATTGTGTCGTCAAGGTGAGTGTGTTGACTTGTCTCATTAGTATCTTAGGTAGAGGAAACAGCAAATTTAAGGTCCTGAAGCATGAATGTACCTGCTTGACATTTTTAGGGAACAGCACAAGAAAGTCAGTGTGGCTGGAGTGGAGTGGTTGAGGGGAAAAGAGGAAGGAGATGAAGGCAGGTAGGTGACAGGCAGATCATGCAGGGCCTGGTGGACCACAAAGAGGACTTTGGCTTTTACCCTGAGTCAGGTGGGAGCCACGGAGGGTTCTGAGTAGAGGAGGGATGGAACTTGACTTGGGTGTTCATAGGCAGCCTCTGGCTGCCGTGGGGGAGAACAGACAGTGAAAGGTTAGGACTGGAGCTGGAAGACCAGGCTGGAGGTGACCGAACCCATCCAGGCAAGTGATGATGATGATGATGGATGGGGGCTGGACTTGGGCAGTGTTTAAGCAAAGAGGATTTGGGATGAATCATTTAAGATAGATTCAATATTTGCTGACAGAACAGTGTGGGTGTAAGAGAGAGAGAGATTTTGGGTTTTTGGTGAACCCCTTGAGGGATGGAGTTCTCATCTACTGAATGGGCACAGGTTTAGGGGAAGGTCAGAGCTCAGTTTTGGACAGATCGAATTCACTTCTAAAATATCTCTATTTTTTTTTTTTTTTTTTTAGATGAGATCTTGCTTTGTTGCCCATGGAGTACAGTGGCGTGATCACAGCTCACTGCAGCCTTGAACTCCTGGGCTCCAGTGATCCTCCCACCTCAGCCTCCCAAGTAGCTAGGACTACAGTCAAGTACCACCGTTCCCTCTTAATTATAATTTTTTTTTTTTTTTTTTTTGGTGGCAATGAGGTCTCCCTATGTTGTCCAGGCTGGTCTTGAACTCCTTGCCTCAAGCAATCCTCCCGCCTCAGCCTCCCTAAGCACTGGGATTACAGCATGAACCACCATGCTCAGCCTTAAGACACTTTTTCTTAAAAATCCTCAGTTGTATTCATTTTTAGATGATTCTTCATTGATTTATTCATTAATACATTCATTAATTCTTTCATCCATCCATTTGTCCATTCATTCATTCTTAAATTCATTAGCGCATTCATCATTCATCCATTCCTTTCTGTGTTTATCATTCATTTGCTCATGCATTCAAGCATCCATTCGTCATTCATTTGCTCATCCATTTCTCCATTCATTCCTCCATTTATCTACTCACTCATTCATCCATCCAGCACGTTTATCAAAACCACCTCACTTGCCAGACACAGGACACAACACCTCTGAGGAGGCCACTTCCTACCAGCAAAATTCTCAACAGAGATTTTGAGTTGGCACCCTCGGGGCCATATCGATTCATACTGGGTTTGTGAAAGCTGAAATTATTGGTCCACATTTAAAAACTGGGAGATTTTCCATGAAAATATGGATTTCAGCTTCCCCCGAATGAAAATAACAGCTGACGTTTATGGAACATTTAGCAGGCATCGGGCACTGCAGGGAACACGTTTTACACGACAAGCTACTTGCTCCTCCTCAGAGCCCTAGGAAGTAGGGACCAGTGTTATCCCCATTTTACAGCCAAGGAAACAGGCTGACAGGGGTCTAGTAACCGGTGAGCATGTGTCAAGAGGGTTCGGAGCATGTACTCTGGGCCACCACGCTGCACACCAGGGGCATGGGTAGGGGCACATTCCACTCTGCTGCAGTTGGCCAGGCTGGGAAGGCTGTGACCTCCTTACAGGGCCCCTTCTCTTCTCTGAAAAGACCCTTCCCCTCATGTCCATCACCTTCTCAAACCCAGGGGCAGCTCCTCATGACCCTGCCCAGCATTTCTGGCCCTAGTCCCTGAAACTCTCAAAGATGTGTCCAGATCTGTAGGTCTCCAAAGGTTTTGCCAAAAGAAATAAGACCCTTTGGACCTTGGGGGTCGGGGGGATGTTCCACAGATCGAGGAGAGAGAGAGAGAGAGAGGAAGAGCGAACAGAGAAGACAGAGAGAGAAACATACCAACCACAGCAGACAGAAGGTTCCCATCCCCCACTCCTGCTGGAGCCACACTGAAAACCTGGCTTAATCACCAACCAGGTTGGTGACCTTGGGCAGGTGACCTTGGGCAAGCCACCTTACATCTCAGATCTCCAGCAACTCCACTGGTAGACTAGAGACAACCATACTTTGGATGGCCTCAAAGGGCCATCCAAAGGCATAAATGAATTAATGTACCTTAGCATGATGTCTGGTACCTTATGATTATTGGATATAAATCTAGTACAACCTCGAGAGCTGAAATCATGACTAGGTTCATGTGCCAGCCATTGGGAAAGTCTTTCCTGATCACTCAGCCTGGAAACACATCCCACGACAGGCATACAAATACCCAAAATCACCAGACGAATC
Source organism: Alouatta palliata (assembly GCA_004027835.1). Lineage (NCBI taxonomy): Eukaryota > Metazoa > Chordata > Mammalia > Primates > Atelidae > Alouatta > Alouatta palliata. Next base: position 9,661 of record PVKV010014341.1, on the reverse strand, counting down.
CTCGGTGGTGACATACCCCTTCCCTCACCACAAAATGTTGAAGACCCTTCACTGGGAAGGGAGAGGGATGAATCCTTGGTGGTGAATGCATCACCAGATTAATTCTGGTAGTGAATGAATCGCCAGATAAATCCCTGGTGGTGACATACCCCTCCCCTTACCATAAAACATTCCCAAACCCTTCACTGGGAAGGGAGAATATTAATTGAACACCTACTAAGTGCTGGGCCCTATGCTGGGTACTGTCATTTCTATTAATTGCATTTCATACTCACTGTGACCCATGTTCCCTTTTTCTATACATTCCTGTCTCTCATTTTTCTCTGGGGTCTGGAATTATAATTGCAGACAATTTCCAGATTTAAAAAAATCATTTTCATAAGATGTTTTTTTCAAGCCAATACATTCAAAATATTTTCATTTCAACATGGAATCAATATCAAGATGGATTCAAAAGATTTTTTCTGGGGATGGAGTTTTGCTCTTGTTGCCCAGGCTGGAGTGCAATGGCGCGATCTCAGCTCACTGCAACCTCTGCCTCCCGGGTTCAAGTGATTCTCCTGCCTCAGCCTCCCGAGTAGCTGGAATTACAGGCATGCACCAACACACCTGGCTAATTTTGTATTTTTAGTAGAGTTGGGGTTTCTCCATGTTGGTCAGGTTGGTCTCGAACTCCTGACCTCAGGTGATCTGCCCACCTCGGCCTCCTAAAGTGCTGGGATTACAGGCATGAGCCACCACGCCTGGCCCAGATATTTTATACTCTCTCTTTTTGTACTAAGTCTCCCAAGTCTGATGTGTTATTATGAAGTACAGAGGCTGCAGTGACCCAAATCATGCCATTGACCTCCAGCTTGGGCAACAGAGCAAGACTGTCTTGGACAAAGAAAATAACGTAGTTGTGTTTGTGTTACAGCGTTATGACAGCTATGATGTCACTAAGTTATAGGAATTTTCAGCTTCATCATGTTATCTTATGGGATCGCCATCATATATATCCTCTGTCATTGACCAAAATGACAAGGTGTGGCACGTGACTGTAACTGCTGCCCATATTGGGAGTTGAACTGTGTCCCCCAAAAACGTTTGTTGAAGTCCTAACCCCTGGTACCTGCAAAAGTGGCCTTACTTGAAAATAGGGTCTTTGTAGGTGGTAATCAAAAGATGAGGTCAAACTTAATTAGCTAAATCCAGCGACTGGCGTCTTTATAAGAGGGGAGGCAGGCTGGGTGCTGTGGCTCACGCCTGTAATCCCAGCATTTTGGGAGGCCAAAGTTCGCAGATCACTTGAGGTCAGGAGTTCAAGATCAGCCTGGCCAACCTGGTGAAACCCAGTCTCTACTAAAAATAGAAAAATTAGCCGGGCGTGGTGGCTTATGCCTGTAATCCCAGCCACTCGGGAGGCTGAACTGGGAAGATTGCTCAAACCTGGGAGGTTGAGGTTGCAGTGAGCTTTGATTGTGCCATTGCACTCCAGCCTGGGTGATGGAGTGAGACCCTGTCTCAGAAAAAAAAAAAAAAAAATGGCATACAGACACACAGAAAGAGGACCATATGACAACAAAGCCAGAGACTGGAATGACGCATCTATAAACCAAAGAACACCAAGGATTGCTAGCAGCACCAGAAGCTAAGAAAATAGCCTGGAACAGATTCTCTGCTAAAACCTTCTGAGGGAACATGGTGGCTCTGCTGATACCCTGATTTCAGTTTGGACTTCCAGCCTCCAGAACTGTGAGAGAAGAAATTTCTGTATTTTAAGCTACTGGGTTTGTGATGCTTTGTAACGGCAACTCTGGGAACTCAATACCACCCATATAGAGCCTGTATTATTAAAACGATGTAAATGGATCCCCTTTTCTCCATATTCTCACCTATGATTTATCTTTTTTTTTTTTTTTTTTTGACAGAGTCTCACTCTGTTGCCCAGGCTGGAATGCAGTGGCATGATCTCTGCTTACTGCAACCTCCGCCTCCTGGGTTTAAACGGGAACATCTCCTGCCTCAGCCTCCTGAGTAGCTGGGACTGCAGGTATGTGCTACTGCACCAGGCTAATTTTTGTAGTTTTAGAGACAGGGTTTCACCATGTTGGTCAGCCTGACTCCTCTCTTATAAAGACACCAGTCGTTGGATTTAGGACCCACCCTAAATAAGTTTGACCTCATCTTAGCTTGATTACCACCTGCAAAGACCCTATTTTCACATAAGGCCACATTTGCAGGTACTAGGGATTAGGACTTCAATAAACCTCATTTGTCTTTTTGATAACAGCTACTCTAGGCTGGGTGCAGTGGCTCACACCTGTAATCCCAGCACTCTGGGAGGGCAAGGATCGAGGATCATTTGAGGTTAGGAGTTTGAGACCAGCCTGACCAACGTGGTGAAACCCTATTACTACCAAAATACAAAAATTAGCCAGGCATGGTGGCGTGTGACTATAATTTTAGCTACTCAGGATGCTGAGGCAGGAGAATCCCTTGAACCCAGGAGGTGGAGGGTTGCAATGAGCCGAGATCACACCACTGAACTCCAGCCTGGGTGACAGAGCAAGACTCCCTCTCAGGGAAAAAAAAAAAAAAAAAAAAAAAAAGATAATAGCTACTCTAACAAGTGTGAAGTGATAGCTCATGGGAGTTTTAATTTGCATTTCCTGATGATTAGTGATATTCAGCATTTTTCATATACGTGTTGGCCACTTGTATCTCTTTATATCTTTTTTCTTTTGGGATACGTATGTTCAGATCCTTTGCACAGCTTTATTTTTTATTTTGAGACAGGGTCTCACTCTGTCACCCAGGGTGAAGTGCAGTGATGTGATCTCAGCTCACTGCAATCCCTGCCTCCTGGGTTCAAGGGATCCTTACACCTTAGCCTCTCGAGTAGCTGCCTTTGCCCATATTTAATTGGGTTATTTGTTTTCTTGCTGTTGAGTTGTTCGAGTTCCTTATATATTTTGGATATTAGCTACTTATCAGATGTATTGTTTGCAAACATTTTCTCACATTCCTTAGCTTGTCTCTTCCCTCTGTTAAATGTTTCCTTTGCTGTGCACAAACTTTTTGTTTGACACAATCCCTTTGTCTACTTTTGCTTCTGTTGGAGGTCCTGTCCAAAAATCATCCCAAGGACATGGATGAAGCTGGAAACCCTCATTCTCAGCAAACTGACACAAGAACAGAAAACCAAACACCGCATGTTCTCACTCATAAATGGGTGTTTAACAATGAGAACACATGGACACAGGGAGGGGAACATCACACACTGGGGCCTGTCAGGAGGTGGCGGGGCTAGGGGAGGGACAGCAGGGGGTGGAGAGATTGGGGAGGGATAACATTAGGAGAAATACCTAATGTAGATGACGAGGGGACGGATATAGCAAACCACCATGGCATGTGTATACCTATGTAACACACCTGCATGTTCTGCACACATGGACCCCAGAACTTAAAGTATAATAAAAAAAAAAAAATCAAAATAAAATCATTCCTGAGACCAACGCCATGGAGCTTTCTCCCAATGTTTTCTTACAGCATCTTTACCATTTCAGGTCTTACATTTTAAATCTTTTCAGGACATCTGCCCTCCCACGTTCACTTCAGCATTATGCACAACAGCCAAAATATGGAGGCACACGAAGTGTCCCACAATGGATGAGTGGGTAAAGAAAATGTGGTATATCTACAAATAGAATATTATACAGCCCTAAAAAGAAGGAAATCCTGTAATGTGTGACTACATGGATAGAACTGGAGGACAGGATACTGAGTAAACTAAGCTGGCACAGAAAGACAACTACTGTGTGATCTCAATTGTGAGAGCTAAAACCTGAAAAAATTTAACCCATAGAAAGAGCAGGAAGGTGCTTCCTAGAGGCTGCAGGGGCGCAGGAGGGACGGAGAAAGGGAAGACACTGATCAAAGGTCTAAGTTGCAGTTACACTGGGGGGTGATTACCTGTTGCATTGCAGTGCATTTAGTGACGCATTAATACACTATTGTGTATTTTTGTTGCATTATTAATACATAAAAATGTATTGTATATTTCAAAATTGCTAAGAGATTTTTAATGCCTTCCCCACAAAAAAATGATGAGGTGGTGAGGTGATGGATGTGTTAATTAGCATGACTGAATCACTCTATGATGTGTACATAGACTAAAACATCACACTGTACCCCATAAACATACACAACGACCATCTGTCAGCTGCAAATAAATTAATAAAAATAAATCATGCCTGTAATTCCAGCATTCTGGGAAGCCAGGGCAGGAGGACCACTTGAGGCCAGGAATTTGAGACCAGCCTGGGCAACACAGCCAGACCCCATCTCAACAACAACAACAACAACAATAAATTAGCTGGATGTGGGGTGGCGCCTGTAGTCCCAGCTACTTGTGAGGCTAAGCTGGGAGGATTGCTTCAGCCCAGGAGCTCCAGGCTGCAGAGAGCTACGATCATACCACTGCACTCCAGCCTGAGTGACAGCGCAAGAACCTGTGTCTAAAAACAAATAAACAAAATCACCTCAATGGGATCTGGTTTTCCTAAAAAGCAGTTACAGTGGCAGCTTCCATTCATAATGGCCCAAATTTTTTTTTTTTTTTTTAATATGCTCTGAATTTTACTTATCTTTCTTCTCCTTCTCCTTTTTCTCTTTAACACAGGCCAGGTATGGTGGCTTATGCCTATAATCCCAACACTGTGGGAGGCCAAGGCGGGAGGATCATTTGGGACCAGGGGTTTGAGACCAGCCTGTGCAACATAGTGAGACCCTCTCTCTATCAAATATTAGCTGGGCACTGTGGCATGCACCTGTAGCCTCAAATGATCCTCTTACCTTGACCTTCCAAAACGCTGGGATGACAGGCGTGAGCTACTGTACCTGGCCTGTACCACTGCATTCTTTACAGAAATAAAGGCCCCCTCTATCGCCCAGGCTGGAGGGCAGTTCTCGACTCACTGCAACCTCTGTCTCCCAGGTTAAGTGATTCTCATGCCTCTGCCTCCTGAGTAGCTGGGATTACAGGTGCCTGCCTCCACGCCCAGCTGATTTTTGTATTTTTATTAGAGATGGAGTTTCGCCATGTTGGACAGGCTGGTCTCGAACTCCTGTCCTCAAGTGATCCACCCGTCTCGGCCTCCCAAAGTGCTCGGATCACAGGTGTGATCCGAGCCTAGTGTTGTTTTTCTTTTTGAAATTATTATTCATTTATTTTAAATTGACAGATACAGCCTGTATCTATTTATAGTGCACAACATGCTATTTTGGCCATATGTATACTCTGTGGAATGGCTCCACTGAACTAGTTAACATATGCATTACCACATACGGTTATCACTTTTCTTATGGCAAGAATGCTTAAAGTCTACTCTCTAAGCAATTTTCAAGAATACGATACATTGTTATTAATACAGCCGCCACACTGCACAATAGATCTCTTGAACATATTCCTCTAGTCTAAATAATATTAGACAGGGGTGGTGGCTCACACCTGTGATCCCAGCATCTTTGGAGGCTCAGGTGGGGAGATCACTTGAGGTCAGGAGTTCGAGACCAGCCTGGCCAACATGGTGAAGCCCTGGCTCTACTAAAAACACAAAAATTAGCCAGGTTGGGTGGTGTGCACCTGTAGTCTCAGCTACATAGGAGGCTGAGGTGGGAGAATCACTTGATCCCGGGCAGTAGAGGTTGCAGTGAGCCAAGATCGCAGCACTGCACTCCCACCTGGGTGACAGAGTAAGACTCTATCTCAAAAAAAAAAAAAAAAAAAAAGAAAGAAAGAAAGAAAGAAAAAAGAAATTTTATATCCTTTCAGCAACATGGCTCAACTTTCCATGTAAATAATTCAAGTTCCTTATTTCAGCAGCAAGTTCATCAATTAGAAATGAACTTGCTTTATAATGCATTTATCAACTGATTCAACAGCACAGTAGAATCACCAATTACACAAGACTGCACTTGAGCCAGGTGTGGTGACTCAGCCTGTAATCCCACTGCTTTGGGAGGTGGAGGTCAGAAGATTGTTTAAGGCCAGGAGTTCCAGACCAGCCTGGGCAACATATCGAGATCCCATCTCTGTTAAAAAACATAAAAGACTTAGCTGGGTGTAGCCGTGAGCACCTGCAGTCCCAGCTACTCGGGAGGCTGAAGTTCGAGGATCACTTGAGTCCAGGAGTTTGAGGCTGCGGTGAGCTATGACTGTGGCCCTGTACTCCAGCCTGGGCAACAGGGCAAGACACTGTCTCAAAAAAAATAATAAAATAAAAAGGACTGTGCATACTGTGGTATAATGTGAAGGCAAGCACCAGACAGCTCTCACTTTACTTTGAAATATGCGTTACTGTATTATTCCTTTTTTTTTTTTTTTTTGTGGCATGAGGTCTCTGTCATGCAGGCTGGAGTGCAGGGGCATGTTTGCAGCTCACTGTAGCCTTGACCTCCTTGGCCCAGGCAATCCTCCTACCTCAGCCTTGTGAGTAGCTGGGACTACAGGCGTGTGCCACAGTGCCCAGCTAATATCTGACAGACAGGGTCTCACTATGTTGCCCAGGCTCGTCTCAAACTCCTGGCCTCAAACGATGCTCCCTCCTTGGCCTCCCAAAATGTTAGGATTCCAGGTGTGAGCCATCACACCCGGCCTGTATTACTGCATTCTTTACATAAATAAAAAGAGGTAAATGGGTCTCCTTGTCAGAATCCTGAAATTCCCGAGATCTCTTTTGGGGTGCTAGAAAATCACTGACTAGACTGGGGGCTCCTTTCTTTGCCTTTTTGAGTAATCAGGCCGACGAGGTGGGTTTTGGTGGATTTGCCTATAGCCACTCTGGCTAGGAAAGAATAAGCCACTGGCCTGAGTTTTGGGTCTGTTTAGAAAGCTGCAATGTCACCTGCCTTTTTAATAGATGTGTCCTAGGTCAGCATTAGCTTAGTCTGACAGCTGTGCTTCCTCAACTTTCTTTTATCTCTTCTTCTTTTTATTTTTTATTGAGATAGAGTCTCGCTCTGTCACCCAGGCTAGAGTGCAGTGGTGCGATCTCAGCTCACTGCAACCTCCGCCTCCCAAGTTCAAGTGATTCTCCTGCCTCAGCCTCCCAAGTAGCTGAAATTACAGGCATCTGCCATCATGCGCAGCTAATTTCTGTATTTTTAGTAGAGGCGGGGTTTCACCATGTTGGCCAGGCTGGTCTCGAACTCTCGACCTCAAGTGATCCACCTGCCTCGGTTTCCCAGAGTGCTAAAATTACAAGCATGAGCCACCGCGCCTGGCTTATCTCTTCTTTATTAAACTCCTGCCTTGAAACTGGGTTTCCCACATAGCAAGTTTTCTTTTATCAGCTACAGATTGAAGAGCAGGGCTTTGCACAGACAAACCCTCTTCGACTCTCTCTCAAGGCTCCCTGGATTGCTCTCCTGCTATGGGCTGAATTGCGATCTCTCCCCCATTTATACGCTGAAGTCTTAATCCCTAGTACCTCAGAATGTGACTGTATATGCAGATAGAGTCTTAAAAAGATCAGTTAAAACGAAGTCATTAGGAGAGCCCTAATATGATGCCTGGTGTTCCTATAAGAATAGATTATTGGCTGGGCACCGTGGCTCATGCCTGTGAGGCCAAGGTGGGTGGTTCACTTGAGGTCAGGGGTTGGACTAGCATGGCCAACATGGCAGAAACCTGTCTGTACTAAAGATACAAAAATTAGCCAGGCGTGGAGGTGCATACCTGTAATCCTAGCTACTCAGAAGGCTGAGGCAGGGCAACTGCTTTAGTCCGGGAGGTGGAGGTTGCACGGAGCTGAGATTATGCCACCCCACTCCAGCCTGGACGACAGAGCAAGACTCTATCTAAAAAAAATACATCTCTATCTATATATTACAAAGCAGATTTTTTTTTGAGACATACATATATATATATATATATATAAATAAAACAAAGCATTTTTTTTTTTATATGGAGTTTCACTCGTTGCCCAGGCTGGAGGGCAATGGCACCATCTCAGCTCACTGCACCCGCTACGTCCCAGGTTCAAGTGATTCTCGTGCCTCAACCTCCTAAGTAGCTGGGGTTACAAGTACACAGCTCCACACCCAGCTGATTTTGTATTTCTAGTAGAGACGGGGTTTCACCACGTTGGCCTGGCTGGTCTCCTACTCCTGACCTCAAGCCATCCGTCCGCCTCGGCCTCCCCAAATGCTGGGATTACAGGTGTGAGCCACTGTGCCCGGCCAACAAAGAAGATTTTAAATAATTTATTGTTATTTTATTTTTTTAAGAGACAGGTTCTCACTCTGTTGCTCAGACTGCAGTGCGGTTGCACAATCATATCTCACCGCAACCTTCAATTCCTGGGTTCAAGAAATCCTCCTGCTTCAGCTTCCCAAATAGGTGAGACTACAGGCGTGTGCCATAATGCCTGGCTAAGTTTTTAAACATTTTTTTTCCCCCCAGAGATGGAGTCTTGTTTTATTGCCCAGGATGGTCTTGAACTCTTGGTCTCAATAGATCCTCCTGTCCTGGCCTCCTAAAGCACTGGGATTACAGGCGTGAGCCACTGTGCCTGGCCAGAAAACAGATTTTAAACAACCTAATACGTGAAGTAACCTAATACATGAGACAGACATAATTGATCAAATACACAAGATACCAACTGAGTGCTCCATTTCTTGACATTTGCTTACAGGAGACTAAACAGATGCACACACAAGTGAAAGTAGAATGAGTCCTCCATTACAAGAAAAAGCGTGTTTTGGCTGGAAATTAAAAATGCAAATGAAAACAAGCTTTAAGCTTTCATTACAAACCCACTTAACTGGGAAAGGAAATTAAATTGGTAATATTTGATGGTCTGGGTGGGGGATCCACAAACATATGCGCACTTGGCAGGTTTATAAATGGGTTCTGTGGTTTTGAAACTCAGAATGGCTCTTTGAATAATGAGTTGAAAAGCTGTTAATATCTTCGATCCTGTAATTATCCCCAAGGAAATATGCCCAAAGGGTGGGGGGAGTCATTGCACATAAATGTGCACAGCAGTGCTCTTCGTAAGAGAAATTGTTGGAAACAACTCAAACACCCTATAATACAGCTATGGCGAAACAAACCACAGCGTATCCACCCTGAGATATGTGATCGCGATGGAAATTATGCCCACACTCAGCAATAAGGTTACAAACTAGGAGTGAGTGGAAAAAAAAGTGGATTATGAAATAGCAGATCAGAAACCATGGATCAGAAACACATGGATGCCCTAACTTTCCTCCTTCCTTCACTTCTCTCCCTCCCTCTCTCCCTTCCTCCTCCTCTTGCCATCCTATCTTCCTCTAAACTGCAGCCACACAGTTTCCCAAGCAGCCTAAATTCTTCCTTCCCTCAAACTAGTATTTTATATTTTTAATTTATTTTTGAGACGGAGTCTTGCTCTGTTGCTCAGGCTGGAGTGCAGTGGAGTGATCTCGGCTCACTGCAACCTCTGCCTCCCGGGTTCAAGCCAATCTCCTGTCTCAGCCTCCTGAGTAGCTGGGACTACAGGCACATGTCACCACGACTGGCTAATTTTTGTATTTTCAGTAGAGACGGGGTTTCGCCATATTGGCCAGGATGGTCTTGAACTCCTGATCTCGTGATCCGCCCGTCTCGGCCTCCCAAAGTGCTGGGATTACAGGC